>PNEQ01000400.1:0-35602 GCA_003012365.1 Medauroidea extradentata
TATCAGTATTCAAGGTGCAAGCTATCAGTATTCAAGGTGCAAGCTATCGGTATTCAAGATGCAAGCTATCGGTATTCAAGGTGGAAACTATCGGTATTCGAGGTGCAAGCAATGTAAATTGCGGAAAATATCGGTAATGCAAGGTGGCAAGACGTAAGAACATCAAGTACAACAACCACCATTACAGTAGAGGCGGTCAACAACCGTTAAAGTGGTAGATAACGGTCGTTCTACAACGTCAAAGCATGTGTTTTGAATTTATATTATATGTATATGTGGTATATATAAAATAATCAATTTCGTTTGATAAATTATCAATAAAGAGGTAATTTCTAAAAACAATTATTACTGTGCTTAAAGTTTGAAATAAAATCGTTAGTGATTTTCAACTCCAACAATTTCATTTATAACGTTTTCCTTTAATCGAATTGTAACCATTACATAAAAGTGTTGTTTACGAATGAGTGCACTGAGGCCACATATGACAGTTGCACTACCTTGTGTTAGTGTGGTTTGTTGTGCATCATCTTTTGTCAGAATGTCCAGTGGTGTAAATATTGTTTCAACTGTACTCACTCATGAACTTAGTTGAAACATGCTGGCTGAAAGAGCATATACTGCATTTAGTTTATTATCATATTCTCTTCCTACCAAACTCACAGCCAAACTGTTTAAGTAAGGGATCAGTGTTAGGAATATTTATTCTCAATGTGTCACTTCTAAAGATACTCTTTCGTAATTAAACTATTCAACGTAAAATGTGTTGGGAAATGCTGGCACAGTGAGAGAAATCACCTTTAAGTACGGTACAAACTTTGCAAGATGATTCCTTTTGAACAAAATAATGTAAAGTTATATTTGTAAGTTTTTGGTTGGTGTAAATGCCAAGCGTAAAATTCGCAATTTAAAATTGGCATCTAAAACCAACATTTCCTAAATTATCCCAAATTGAGGAGAAATAAATAATCAGCTTCCTGGTACGACTTAATAATAAAATCTTTACTCTGTGACAAAAAAAATTATTTTGGATACCTTTCACCATCTGTAGATAATAGTGTTGGAAAAGTTTTTTTTTTCATGGAATTTTTTACCAGTGCAATTTCGGCTAATAAAAACAGTTTGTAGCAAGAAATCCTAAAGTTCATTGTGTAGTGGCACACTAAAGTGTACGGTTTTCGAGAAACATTTAGGCAACACACGATACACAGCCTGATACAGAAACCCTATTATCTAATGAAGGTGAAGGGTATTTGAAACAATTTTTTTACAGATTGCAAATCTTGTAATTACTGAAAAAACCACACAGAGTTTATTGGAAAACATTTAACAATACTAAAATATCTTTTTTATTAAATCTAGAAACAAATTGTCATTTGATCAGCCTTTGAATTGATTTCTACTTTGAACAATGTTAACAGTAAGTTGTCTCTCAACTATCAACATTAACTGGAGTCATGAGAAACAGAGCTTAAATAAATGAAAACTAAATATTTTTACTAAAGTCTACAGGATTTTATAGTTAGTATGGCAAAACTACCGTATCCCCTCTAAATGTTTCTCGAAAACCGTACACTTTAGTGTGCCACTACACAATGAACTTTAGGATTTCTTGCTACAAACTGTTTTTTATTAGCCGAAACTGCACTTGTAAAAAATTCCATGAAAAAAAAAACTTTTCCAACACTATTATCTACAGATGGTGAAAGGTATCCAAAATAATTTTGGGGATACAGCGATTCTTCGACGCGACACTTCTTCGCACGCCTTTAAAACATGCCCAGGTAGTTAGCATGAGGACAACCGAGTCACCAGCCCAAGAAAAAAAACTTCCTTACTTAACACGACCAATAGAAATGAAGGAGCTCGAGCCGCCCCTCTGCTGTAAAGCCTGACATCCAGAAGTAAAGTGACCTAAGTAAAATTAGCGACTAAACTTCGCAACACGTCGGGGAATGGTGTGCGTCAGTTGGACGTACTCGCCAGAAGACTGCACGCGACAGTTGTTCGAACGGCGCGCAGTGCAGACAATGAGCTCTAAGCGAAAAAGTGGCTTAAAGGCACAAGGTGAACGTTCCTGCTGACAAGTAGTCTCTCACTTCCGAATCCCAAATGTTGCTGAGTTGATGCTGTTACTTTTGTTTTTACTATCATAACTCAAGCAAACAAAATTCACAGACTTTCTGAAACTACTTTTAAATGCTATTGTTATTGTCATTTAATATATCTACGATCAGGAAATACTATTTTTCTTTGCTCTCTGGTTATCGGTCTTGAGGGCTGTCACAAAAATCAGAGACAGTGTTTTCATTCTATAAAAGTGTATTTGCGATTTTTTTTTTTACAAATGGAAATATAATAACAGCAACTGTCATATGTATTAAGTATAAGAACTGCATTTTGATACTATTTGTTGACGAATAATATTTGCTGATTACGTCGATTGTTCGTAAATCCTGGACACACCACAGTAAATAAACTGCTGTCGGCTGCATTTACAACTTGGCAAAGAAAGGACCGTATTTGAGGAGCGGGCTGGAATAAAGACTTCAATGACAGTAAGCTAAGGCCTTTCTTCCATCAAACAGTTTATCGTGTTCCATTATATCCATTTAAGACACACACACCAAGTTTTGAACCGATATCTCAACTTCACCAAGTTGTGAATTTTTGTCTAGATCTGTGCTGATACCACTATGCTATTTGTAATTGCTGTTTCATCTTTAACTGTGTTAATAGTAAATATTATTAATTTTTGTAATGTAAGTAGCTACTGTTTATTTGTATTAAGAGAAAATCATATGACAGAAACGAAAAATAAAACAAAAACGAATATCTCCAAAACATTCCACCTGTCATTATATAGCATAATGCAATTTTCGCACTGAGACCTTTATTCCCACCATTTAGTCAATCATTTATTGGGCAGCAATATCACGTCTTAGAAATAGAGGTTATTCAATATGGGCTTTGTATTACTTAGTCATCTTGTCACCTCTATATATATATATATATATATATATATATATATATATATATATATACACACTTAAAAAACTCATTTAATTAATTTAGCCGTAACTAGGAAATATACATTAAAATAATTTTCTAAAGTACACACACATAGAGATCCATGAACTAATATAAATATTTTTGTAGTTGAACTAATATAAATATTTTTGTAGTTAGTCAGAAATCTTTACCGCTAAAATGTATAATGGTTGTCGTGCAAAAGACTACGTATATTACCTTTTCAGCTCATCTTTTTTTTCATGTATGAGCATATAATGCGCTTGCGACCAATGCAGTACAGAGTATACGTGATCATCTTGGAATCTTAGGACTCTGGGAACGAAAACGCGTATTTCTGTTCGAGTAAGGCTGTAAAGCTAGATGCCAGTGTAATGTGAATATATTAGTGACTTTGGAACTTATCTTAAAGTGCATTTTAGTTCACATTATTATACGTTTTACTTGCTACATTAAACCATATAGTTTTATTGCTCACGTTCAATGAATAATTGGTTTCCTTATCTGCAATGGGATCGTTGGACATTTTTTGGTTGCGTATTTGAATTGGGCAATGTGCTTCAGTATGAAATAAATAAACAAGCAAATTCTGTTTGCTTACCAAACTTGATTTTGTTGTTAGTTGAAAATATGACCATAAATAGGCCTATTATGCATCCGTGAAAAATCATCGACTGTTACATAGAAAAAGTTTCAGGAGTTTAGTCATTTGAACCTTGATAGCCCTTCACTAAATACTTAATTAAATATTTGTACTGTTTTGGAACAAGGCAGCAAAGTGCACATACGCAATGGAAATAATATTGTAAATTATATTTTCATATACAACACCGTAAAATAAGTATACCTGCCGGGATCGAACCCTCGTCCCGTTCGATAACAGGCTCTTGCAGCGACTAACCCCTTATAATAAAATGGGATGATTCTATCTGCCTATACAAAATTTGTCAGCTTTGTTGTGAATATTTTACTACCTTTAGAATATGCTTCGTGATTTTCGTTAATGCGTTAAAGAAATGGAGAGTATTCGTTAAACTTTTCTATAAATTTTTTCGACAACGTTATTTTTTAAACCAGCCGACTCGCACAGTAAAAACCCTTCCTATATTGAGTTGACACTACAAACATCATAATATAATTTTAGCAAAATTATAAAAGATTACTTTATTTAAACAAACCATATAGCTAATAAATACCATATTACATAAAAATTAATTACTACTTTTGTTATAGTATTCAAAATAAAAGTAAAAATTGATTTAAAATTGTTTAAATATATTCATTGCAGTGGGAAAACAAGTTTTTGCTGGTCATATAAATGTGAGGTTTCAACTAGAAACGTAAAATATACTTAAGTAGACAAAGTAGGAAATAATTGTGTAACACAAGATGAAGCCATCTTAGTTTAGGGATCCGTCAAATTAATAATATATATGTTAAATTTGCGTCATATCGATGTGCACTTAAGCACCAAGCCTTCAAAGGACGGAATTAATCTACTGAGAAAATACAGTTTTACAGCCTACAAGTGGTATAAGCCTAGATTATTAACAATAATTAAATGTGGTATTGTGTTTTACCCTTGCTACTAAAGTCAGATATAACTGAAAAATAAATGAGATAGGGATAAACAAAATATACTTGCCTATAAGATTTCAACTAAGTTTTACTCCATTCAAAGAAACATAATTGAGCACAGAAATTATTTATTTTCTAGGGTTTTACGCCTTCAAGAAATGTAGGCCGTCCAACTGTTTTTTTTTTTTAATGTTCTGCGTTTGAAAACAATCTGCAATCGTAGAGAAGTAGCTAATTGGTTATACTTGCGAGAGACAGGAAATGTATATGTACCGTGAGAAAATTGTGCAGAGTCCCACAAGCCGAGCGCTTTCAACCCTCTTCGAAGTGACATTGACTTGCATGTGCTCGCCACGCACCAGGCTCAGAGGGTCTTATGCTAGAGTTTTCAGTCGTATGAGAATATCAAGTACATCAGTATTTGCCAAATGGTATGGTTTATTGGAGTAGCATATGTAGCTGGCTTGGTTTAACCGCTGACTTATCTCTAAAATACATCTATATCTTGAGTGATAAAGCCGATTTTAACCAAGTATGTGCACTATAAAATAAAAAGAATTCTTCACTGTATGTGCATTGTGGTCCTTTAAGATTGAGTATTACAATTTTTAGCAAGAGTGATTTTTTACTTTAATATACATTGAGACGACCAGTTGCTTGGGTAGTGCAACATATCTTTAATACGAGTCGGTGACAGAGAATGTAAAGATTTTAAATGATGACTTTGAAAACGTAATTAAAACTGGCACCTAAAAATGGAGATGGTATTATCAGTAACGCGACATACCTACAAAGTTTTTTTTCTTTTTCAATAACTGGAAAAATGCATATTCTTAAAGCTCCACTCTTTTCCTCTTTATTTGATGTTTTAAAGTTGCAGGGGAAATATACAGATTAGGGATTACGAAACTTACCGACTGCATATCCCACATGCGGTAGTCCGGGGTCCAACCCCGCCAGGAATAGAACTTGGGTCGCCACCTTGGTGAGAGGCGAGAACTGTAGCTGTAGCTGTAGCCAACTATGACCCCTCCAGGCATATCTAAATGCTAACTGTATCGGTCGGAAATCAAGCAAAAAACTAACAGCTCTGCTTAAATTCGTTGCAAGAAACCCACGAAAAATGAAATGACTATGGTTGGCCGAAAAAAGGAACATCTAATCGGTATTACAGAACTCTTAGCATGTGACGTGGTCGTGATCAAAATTATCAGTGGACGCTAATGCATATCTCTGTCGAAGGCCAAGAAGGGTGTACGTTAACGATGACGAAGGTAAGCGCATAACACATAAACTATAGCACATCGTGTCCGTCGCATGGTTCAATGTTAAATATGTACATTCCTGTCACATTTTAAGAGAAGCAGCAGGTTGAGTAATGATTGTGGAGATATGTTTGTAGAGGGTGTAACGATGCATTTACTCTTGTTTTATGAATTTAATGTAACTAGCCAATATCATATATATTTTATTTTAATTATTGTTTAAAGACAGGTTGTGTCTTTAACTATGCGCTAAGAGGATGCGCATTGCATCAGATAATCTTTTGGTTATGAACCAGAGACTACAAGTAAAAAAGAGCTCCAGGCATTCTTAGGGCTACTCAACTTTTACGAGAGGTTCTCGCCTAACAAGGCAGATGTATTGGAGCCGCTACACCGGCTATTGAATGCACATACCCCATGGTGTTGGAAGGAAGTACACAACAGAGCATTTCAGAAGGCCAAGCAGGTACTGGCCCATTATGACCTGACTAAACCACTCGTCCTGACATGTGATGCTTCAGAATAAGGTGTGGGAGCTGTACTAGAACATGACCTGAGCGAGGGTTTAAAAGTTCCATTAGAACCGTACAGAAAGGTGAGCGCAGTTATGCGCAGATAGACAAGGAAGAATTAGTTGTAGTGTTTGAGTTGACGAAGTTCAAGCAATATTTGATAGGAAGGAACTTCAAGATGCTGACAGATCATAAGACAATCCTGCGACTTCTGCATCCAAATAAAGCTATTCTGGAGACTATATCACTTAGGCTGCTGAGATGGAGCCTAAAGTTAGCTGTGTACAATTTGAACCTATAATATAGACCAGGGACTCGGATTCAGCACTCTGAAACCCTCAGCAGACTGACCCTCCCTAGTCCAGGGATGCAGGTACCAGCCCCAGCAGATATTCTTATGCTGGAAGTAGCGACATAGGAGTTAGTGAATCCTAGGAAGATAGCAGCAGAATCAGTGAAGGACCCCATACCGAACCAAGTTTTGAATCATACGAAGAATGGGTGGCCCGACCTAGTGGAGGATTAGTTGGCGGTCTTATTTTGAACGCATACAGGAACATTCGTTTCACAAAGAATGCTTACTGTGGGGAATTTGGGCGGTGGTTCCGCTTTAGCTACAGTCGGAGATGCACATTACTTCACGCAAACCATTATGAAGTGTTACACGTGAAGGCGACATCGCGAAGTTTACTGGTGGCCGAGGTTGGATGAAACCATTGAGTAGTTAGTGAAGGAGTGTATGGTATATCAGTCATGCCAAAATTACCCTCCCAGGGTGAAAACGAGTTCTTCGCGGTCACCCTACAAACCATGGTCAAGGTTACATATGGATTTTGCTGGGAATGACCGTCCTTATAGATAATGATGCATTTTCCACATGTGATTGTAACAGGCAATGGGACGATACAATATGAAGATACAGGATAGAAAACACCAGCTGATATGTTAATGGGTCGACACCTGTAGACAGCTATTATAAAAATGCATCCTTAAACAGGCAATAACAACCTTTTCAGCTGCCATGGATTGCCACATGTGATTGTAACAGGCAATGGGACGGCATTCAGATCACAGGAGATGGCAACATTTGCAAGAAAAAGTGGGATAGAAATTCTATTTACATCTCCCTATCATCCATCAAGCAATGGACAAGCGGAAAGGAATGAGCAGACCATGAAACAAAAACTGAGAAAGTTGGTTGTGGACGACTGGAGAGCTCGACTAGCTCGAATTATCTTGGCATGGCGGACAACGGCAGATACAATATGAAGATACAAGATAGAAAACACCTTGAGGACGAGAAGGTCACAGGTTCACCAACGGGGCACATGCGGCGTTTTACTGCAGGTGATGCAGTTTGGCTTCGCAACTATGTTTGTGGTCCCAAATGGATACCTAGTTGGGTCACATCAGGAGGACTGCTGGTGGGCGCCAGGGACGATCAGGGATGTGAGTATTGGCGACATGTTGAGAACTAAACCCAGGGAGTCGATGGAAGCTGGGAGAAGTTAGAACCCAGATTATTGTTGCATTGGGGACACAAGGAAACGCAGAGCCAGGTTGCTACAAGAGGCTGCACCATCACAGGGTAAGGACAGCCAATATGGGAATGGAGTTTGGCGGCCACTAACCAGGACACCAGGAATAACTGTGAAGTTGCAGTTGAATAAGTTGCAATGTAGCTGCTGCAAGTGGCTGGTAACTCAACCAAAGAGGGCTGCGGTCGACAACTACACAGAAGAGTTTCCATTTAGAGGGTTCCCTTTCAGTGAAGAGAAGAGACGGGTACAAATTAAAAAGTTTCTACATGTCGGTGGGTGCATCCAAACATTTTTGAAGACTTTGTGTAGAGTTTAGATGAAGGGGTTGTTGTGTATGTTGATAGGAATGGTCCATTGCAGGAGGTTAGCACACATGTGCCAGACCGACAGTGCAAGATGGCGGGACTCGTGACCGGCAAGCAATAAATACATAATTTTCAAGTGAAGTGGGCTTCAACTGAGAAAGTTGAAGTGAAAAACATAGTATTAAAGAAAGAGATACCCACATAGATTTGCTATCAAAGGCATACATAGGAAAAAGACAAAATGGCAAGTTATGAAACCGAGATGAAAGATTTGCTTTTGCTACTGGAGTGCATCCACCCAAGCAGCCGATTGTTTGACGAGTCTTTGGCAGCTAACAAGTCAGCATCGGAACTATGCCCGTGCAGTGACTACGACAGTGGTAATGTTACTATTGCAGTCAGGATTTACAGATTTAGTTCCTAAGAGTTCCTAGAATTTGACTGAGTGTTATTTTTGTAATACTTCTTTGTAACTTTTTTTCATGTGTGAAATAAATTAGTTCAATGTCATACCGTACTCTTCTTTTAAGGCTGCATGCCTGTTTTCACAATGAATCTTTAATTTAAGTGTGCAATGATAATAGTTATGGAAACAACAGGGACTCCAATTTATTATAAGAAACAATGGATTTAGTTCGTTATATTTTACGGATTTTTAAAATAATAGTCAGTTATAGTTTTTTATATTTCTTTCTTTGTAAGAGTTTAATGCTGAAAAGTGGAAGGTGTGAATGAATATTAAATGCTTTGTTACACCATTTCGTAATAGATGTAAATTTTGTGTCCATACACACTTACTCAGTGAATATATTTTTGCAAAAGGATATTATAAATCAAATATATTAAACTTGAAATTTGTTTTTATGTCTTTTAATTACTAGTGTATTACGCTGATGACAATGAAATCAGATCAGTAAACATTTGAGCAAGCACAACCAGTGTTGCTCTATAACCAACAATGTCACAAGTGTTTATGTATTGTGTTGGTGCAACAGTTACCAATCATAAGTTTATTAATTTTTTATGGCTTATAGCAAAATCTGGTTTCATGACAAATATTCAAAAAATTTTCAATTCCGTAAACATACATAGAAATTGTTAACATTTGTAAAAAAATGTTTTGTAATAATCCATGACACTGTCATTTCAATTACCAAGATGAATTAAATTTTTTTATAAGTGTGATGGACAACTTACGTTGCCAGTCAATATTAGATCTACAGGAAAAATAATTATTCAATTATGGTAATAACCACTTGTGTATCATATTAAAATAGACCCTTTACTATGAACTTAGATATTAATATTGGATAATCTTACAACTTATGAATCTTAAAATATTGTTTTCGTAAATATTTTGATTTTTAAGACTAAATAAATAAAAATTTTGATGCTAACAATCTGATTTTGAAAATAGCTAGCTTCCAATATTTAATAATATGTGGCATTATAAACATGAATCAATTTCTGTTTAATTTGGGCAGGCTCTGTCAACGTCTAATAGAGTTATTTCGTCATAATTAGCCATACGGCCTAGGCCTAGGTAACTTAGTTATGCCTAAAATTTTTTTCTCTAAAATTGTATGTATCGTCTTACCCATACGTTCACACTATTTAGGCCCATTATATAGTGACATGGAACCGTCAGCCCATGGAAACGCAAGATGACTACGTAGGCATTCTGTCAGCTCGTTTGAGTTCGGCATTGCCCATATCTCATACGTTGGCGGATGTGTATCCGTGTCCACTTGCGTCGTACTGTAGAACGAACTCGGAGTGTCTTACGTTTTCATTTCGAGGATACGTTTACGCTTGTGTGTCACTGTAGAACGGGTCTAAGGAGTCCTGGTTGCCTGTTGGTTAACTTACATCTAACAATCCCGTTAATATTATAGGAATATCAAATCTACTACTAATATTTTCAAAATATTTCATCTGAATTACAGCATGTGTTTGCTTCCCCTTCCCTTTGTATCTAAAATGTAAAAACAATTTATTTATAAAGTAATTTACTGTATAGATGAATGTTATTCTACACAAATGTAATAAAAACGTTACAAGAGGCGAGCTCAACACTTTGCTCATATATAAAACTAGCTTGCCTTCTGACAAACGTTCGAATATCGCCATCTAGTGCTCTGTACTTTGCCACAACAGTATTCCAAGTCACTCTCTACACAGCAGTGTATAAAACTAATATAAAACTGACCGCGACATAACTAGGCAGACTTTTATCATTTACGATAATTGCTACCTCATGTGTACTGCAAAATTTCAAACAAATAAAAATAATCACAATAAACGGAAGTACATTGGTAATTCTCTTTCAACTTCTCAAGTTATAATGTCAATGTTGAACTAAATGCAGTAACGGCCTAAGAATTCGTAAATTGGTTATAATCTTAAAAATTTACTTTTATCGTGACCGACGTATAGGCTACAATAATTTTCCTGAGAGAAATAGTGGGTTAACGAATATTCTGTAATGTTGTGCAGACATCTTTGTTTCAGTTAAAATAACATATCACTATTAATTATTTCTTATGAGTTTGTAGCAGGTTATTGTTTATATTTTAATCTATGGGAGGAACTTATATTTAACTACTGTCCTTGACCTATTTACACGTGTTATGAACAAAATTTACAAGAAAAATATTTGCTGTAATACGTATACGTATTTATCAAAATGCAACATCAGATTTGCCAAAAGTAAGTATTATTATAATTTTATAGCATTTTTACACTAGAGATAAGTCATTACTGATCCCTTCATTACTGTCCCCACATTACTTTCCCTACATTTATAACAGCATGAGCACAGTAACAACTAGTTTAAATAACATTAACGATAGATGATAGACAATTTAGTCAACAAATTGTGAGTAGATATTGTATTACGAAATAACTTAACACACATTAAGTTTAAAACAAACATAAAAGTAATTTTTAGGAATCGTGAGGTAACGAAGTTTAAATCACTGAGTGGATCAGTTATTAACTTTATAATGACCATAAGTGTATCAACACGTATCTTCCTAGACAGTAGTTACAAGTTAATTAAACCTTTGGCAGAAATATCTCAATTGCTTTGCTGTAAACTGTGGTGTTCCCACTCTCATTATAGAACCCTTTATTCTGAATTTATTGGTGGGGGAAACTTAACTGTTGTCAGGGGAATATGCTAGACATGTGGATTTCTGGTTCTGAAGCCAGTTTACAGTTGAACCGTTATATTTCAATATTAACATTAGCGATAGGCATATTGTATGTAGCATCTTCCATATTTATATGCACATATTATTCCATTGCATGACTCAACAATTAGTGAACAACTAATTGAAATTGGTTGAGAGAGACTATAAATAATAAACTACTAATTTATCATTGGAAATGATAAATAAAGAAGGAGATAAATACAAAGATAAAACCATGGAAGTACTGCATCAGTGTGTCCAAACTTAAATGACAGTTTAAAAGAGTATAAACCAAACTGAAAAATATAAAAAGGTATTACCAAACATTGTTGAAAAACATTTCAATACTCAGAAGGTCATCTCCGTCCTCATAGGAATAATGTAGGTCTATCTTAGACAAGGGCTCCAATGAAGTACGTAGGTAACATATGTTTAGAGCTGCAGTGCAGAAACTAATCTCAGATAAACCCAGGGAAAATATGAATGTAAATCAGAATAAAAGCATTGTGAAAGTTCTTGCTTCAAAAATTCTAAAAAAAAAAAAAAAAAAAAAAAACATCAAATTCAGCTATTTATCTTACTGTACCGACAGGCAGAAACTAAGGAAGCATACGCTTCAAAACTAAAACAAATAACCTTATATCTAATGACTGAAACAAAGAATATAGTGGATGTTTTTTTTTGTAGTTGCGATAACAGTGAAATGACACCTGGGTGGAGAGATTCTGTTACAATGAAAGAGTGCACCAAACAGAAAGGTTATTTGAAAGACACATTAAGTAATTTGCAAACGTTGTTTGCAGAATCAAATTTAAAAATTAGATAATCGAAATTTTACAAGTGTAAACCCTTTTGAGTTATTCGGCCAAAAGTTTCTTCTCGTGACATGTTACGTGTAAAATGCATGCCAACTTTAATTTCTCAATCATGCTTATGATACTAAATCGACTTAAAATAATTTAATAGTAAATAATAAAAAATTTAATGTAAGATTGATTACATATATTTCTCAAACGAATGTGAAAAATGTTTTAACAAAGCCAGTCAATTCTAACAATCAATTTTCAGTTAGACGATTTTTCAAAATAAATTACATTTTAAGTGGCCTTGTCATTATAAATTGCCGGTACATTTCAAAGTAATTTTTGTATATATTTAACCAATATTCAAAAAGGAACAGTTTGGTAGTTTTATACGACAAAATGAGAAGTTAAGAGGTTATAAAAGCTAACAATTTTTATATTCATTTTATAGATTACCGCCGTTCGCCTGCACGTTTCTTTTGTCATATACCGACAGTACAGAAACGCAATCCAGAAACGTATAAACGTTTACTCGATAATGTCCTCTCTACAGTGTTTATTGTTCCTTGTGTCTAGCTTATGGCCACATGTGCTCAGGATTCTCCAGTGGCGGTTTACTCTTCCTAGTCGTGTGCCCGGAGCGGCCGGACATGACTCTCATTGACACCTACGTATATTTATTTTATTTCTTTATTTAATGCGACTTGTTTTTACATGTTACAAAGTTTAGGCAGAATTCCCTTGTAACATACCGCGTGTTGCGGACTATAAAAAATATTACAAATTGAAACAAATGTATAAACAAGCAAGTTTTACTAATCAAATGTTACAAAGTTGTCAATTTAAACATATGGAAAATCCAAATATGTGTCCCCACAGTGCACATTACTAGCGTCTGTGAGATGGAAAATTATTATTTAAAAAATTTACAAAATATATTAATTAGTTTTACAAGGATCACAAAGTGTATCGACTGAAAAAAGAAAATGTCTGGGTAAGTCAGAATTCACGCCAAACGTGCCATCACAAAGGTAGTTACTTCCGCGGGCTCCAAAATGTCAAAATCTGGTGTTACAAAGCTAGAAGTTAACAGAGCAACACACGTGTGTGCAAATGCCATCGGGCAATCAAGCAACGAATAATCACAACAGCTAATAAATACCAAGTGGAAAAGTCAAATAGCAAAGAACAATAGCAAACCCCACAAAAAACAGAGAGAGTTTTTCATCAGACGGTGACCGAAAAAGTAATTTAGAAAAAAACATTACAACATTAATTAAATAAACTATTTCAAAGACAACACATGACAGCAGCCGCCTTGCTCGCCATGGGGGGACAACCTACCATATCACACTACACTAGGAGCTCGGAACTACTTACATTCTCAGTGCCCACGTCCAGAAGAGAAAGGAAAGTGAGCTGACGGCCCACACAAGAACCTTAGTTCAACCTGGCCAGAGTCTAGCTAACGCGCCTGCGCAGGGAAGAGGAGAAGGGGAAGAATAGAGTAAGAGCAAGGAAATATAGCGATACTAAACAACAGCCTTCCGAGCCATCAAATAGTCACGTGGTTCACTGTGCACCACCGACGTGAGCGCAGAAGGCACCCAAACGGTGCACCCTTGTCTCTCGCATAGTGACAGTGGTTACATTATTCAATAAACAAAGGATAGTTTTAAAAATTACAAAACATAAAATGCATTGCGAAACACAAATAAGAGAGAGATAGAAAAAAAACATCACAGAAGTCGTTCACAATTCAATCATGCACATATTCACACCTAATTAACGAAAGTGAAATGATCCACTGATCACATTGCACTATGAAAATCAGCGTTCATACTTTTTAAAAGAGTTCGTGTTTAAATGTGGGGTGAAACAACATTTGTTTTACATGTTCCTCCAATACATTCCAGACGCGCGCTGCTGAAACCGTGAAAGATTTTTAATAAGCACTAGTGCGATGCTTAGGTATGAGCAGAGACAGAGTGGCTTTCGAGCGGGTACCAATTTTATGTCGGGAAAGTAATTAAAATTTTGTTGTTAAATAGGAACGAGATTTAAAATATAAAACCTTTCTTAGGAGTAGAAGGCAATGAAATTTGCGCCTGTTTTCTAGTCGTTGCCGCGACATTATAAAATTTTGCGATACAATCACGTGTTTTAAGGTTAAAGATATAACGTACACATGTATTTTGATTATTCTGCAATCTAATTCCTTCTTCGTCAGTAAGGTCTCTGTAAACCACATCACAGTAGTCAAACAACGGAAAAATGAGTGCCTGGACATGATATTTTTTCAATGCGCAAGAGGAATTGATTTTTTAGGTTTTTAGTGAGTGAAGGGTGGCCAACGCCTTCCTACATGTGCTAACTACGTGTAGAGATCAATTTAAAGTGCCGTTCAAAATGAGTCCTAGGTTTTTCACGGAGGATATCAACTCGATTTTCGCATTGCCAATACTAATTTTTCGAAAATTCGGCACTACATTTTTCAGTAACGTCTAATTACTACCAAACAAAACAGCCTGACTTGTTTGGATTAATTTACACTCCATTTTCAGCAGACCAGTTAAGGACAGCCTCCAGGTCAATATTCAATTTAGCAACGGCTCTATTGTATAAGCTGTAGGGAAAGACGAATACATTTGTAAATCGTCAGCATAAAGATGGTGTCGGGTGTATTTAAATGAGTTCGATATGTCGTTTATATAATTATAATGTGAACAAAACAGTGCCAAGCACCGAGCCTTGTGGCACACCAGCTTTGACTGCTGACCAATCAGATTTTAAATTGCCAGAGATGACACTTTGACTCATACCTGACAAATAAGACTTGAACCAAGCGACTGCATTTGTGGAGAAATTACAATTACTTTGAAGTTTAGCAAGCATATCATCGTGATCAACATTGTAAAAGGCTTTGCTAAAGTCTAGGAGAGTAAGAAGTGTAACATTTTTATATATCAGTGGCACGTCTTATGTCATCTATTATATTCACAAGTGCAGTATTACTTCTATGACCCTCATGAAAACCCGATTGGTACTTTTTAATGAGTTGATGCCTTTCAGTTCAAATTTGCTTCAAAACTAAATATTAAAGCATTTTATATAGCATGGGTAGAATAAGTAAGTACATACGTGGTGCCATTAATATATACATATATGTGTATGTATATACACATATAAATATATATATATATATAAATTATTAAAACAGATAATTTTATCGCTCACTACTGCTGCTATTCGGGAACAAGTGCACATTTTTACACTCATATAGATCCGCGGCCATATGGAAAAATATGTTATAATACCAAAAACGACGGTTACTGTAATATAAATTTGTTGGTTATATGCCTTTATTTCTGCAACCTTACGCTCACTTAAACGTAAACTGACAGCTTATTCAATGAGAGTTTTAACGAACTAACGTTATTAAGAGGCAGCGTGTAAAAATTGTTCTGAAGTTTATGTATGGGCAACTATACATGTAGAATGATAACGTTGTTTTCCATGCCTTGTGTGATGTGGCTAAAAATTGTAGAAATTAACCGGCGCACAGCGATTTAAAAAACAGGAACTGACAGGAAATACGCATATACTAGAGATTTAGACTACTCTTCCCCAGAGTATAAAGTTTCAGCAAAAGACACGAGGCTGCTTGCTGGTAAGAATCTCACACGTGACTTGTCTTGTAATATGTACTGACGAACGACGACTTTTTTCTCTTTTCTGAAAAACGACGATCGGCGGCAGCGACACTTCTTCGAACGCGTTTTAAACCAGATTCCGTTCGGCCAACTGACGATCTGCTAGGTTTGCGGCTCAAATGGCCCGTTTCATTACTTTGCTTTTGCGCTGTTTTTACGCAAAGTTCTCGTAATTACCTTATTACTATACTGTCACACTATTGGTCAGAATTTACAGGGACGACCTTCTGATAATAACCACTGTTTGCGTATTGGCTGTAACTTACACGTGACAGTGCATTCGCTTTATTGGTTACGAGCGCCCTATACTGAAGCCAGTAGAAGTCGTGCGAAGTAGTGTCGCGTCGAACAAAGTGTGCTCCCCCACATGTAGGCAACACACGATACACAGCCTGATACAGAAACCCTATTATCTAATGAAGGTGAAAGGTATTTAAAACAATTTTTTACAGATTGCAAATCTTGTAATTACTGAAAGAAACCACGCAGAGTTTATTGAAAAACATTTAACAATACTAAAATATATTTTTTTATTAAATCTAGAAACAAATTGTCATTTGATCAGCCTTTGAATTTATTTCTACTTCGAACAATGTTAACAGTAAGTTGTCTCTCAACTATCAACATTAACTGGAGTCATGAGAAACAGAGCTTAAGTGAATGAAAACTAAATATTTTTACTAAAGACTGCAGGATTTTAAAGTTAGTATGGCAAAATTACTGTAATATATACATTTGGCATGTATATATTGCAGATATTAATATCTTAAAATAAGTATTTATTGTTTGTTTATTTGGTAGCAGTATGAGCTGAATCAATGTTAACGTATATTTAAGAATAATATTTTATGTACAGACATGAAGTGCAGGGAAGTATGTATGTATTATTCTGTGGAATAAGAAGTGTGTTCCTTGGCGTCGCTCGAGGCAGTGACGCTGCCCAGGGACGCCGATATTACTGCCACAGAGGGAGGACCGTGAGACGAGATCTGGCTCACAATCCTGGAGGGTGTTATCCTCGTCGGTGGCCTACGAGAAGATCGGTATCGTTGCCAGTTTAGTACTGAGGCAGGGTCAGCCAGCACCGTGTTTTAGTCATATGGAAAGACAGACGTTAACAGCGAACTAACATTTTATTGGACTGTGCTGAAGTCTGACTCTGTAGCAGAATGTCTACGGTAGTTAGTGGGTAGAAGGCTTCAGTAGCTGTAGTATTTGATATTTTATATGTTTTTCTTCCCATAGTTTTTTCGCACTTATTTACCATTGCATTGTTTACATTATACCTTCTCCTAGCCATTTTCTTATAAATTATATGTCGTTACTCACGATGCAAATTCAATAGATTAACATTGCAAAATTGGTCCCGTATCCACCGATCCTTCCCTGAGAGAAACTGTGATATTAAATTTAATGCCATTTTTCTACATCTGTGAGTTGTTATTTAAATGTAGGGCTGTGTATATTTATATTTGAAGTTTCACGTAGATATTTTATGAAGCTAGTCGGCCGAACCAGAAGTTTTTTTTGTTGTTGTTGAGTCTCATTGCTATTACCCTCAACCCGCAGATGACCGCATATAATATCACACAAATGTGTCAGTATATATCAATAGTACATATATATATATATATATATATATATATATATATATATATATATATATATATATATATATATACACTATACTATTTGACACTACGAAATAGAAATTCAAAATTTCTGAGTTTGCTAATTTATTAAAAAAAACTTCCTAGAATGATTTATCCCGTTACCATGAATCATTCTCCGTTAGAATAAAAGTTAGGACTATTCGGCGTTACAAATTTCCTAGAAAATATTCCCACTAACAAATGCATTTTTGCACATGACCTTCAATAACCGTAAAAAGTAATAATTTTTTTATCCTTTATTCATACCATCTCCTTTTTCAGCGCCCAAGGAATGGACGACTTGAAAAGAGGCGGAGCTTCAGTCAGGTGTAGGATACAATCCCTATCTCCATGGATACCGCAGCCGAACATAACCTTCATTTAGCTGTTTGGCATCAAACGTCCCGGATGAGATGTACGTCAAGAAAATTGATTATTTGTTTGGAATTTGCCGTTTTTTCAGGTAAACATTAACCTTATGTATTTGCGTATCTTAACCATGAAGTAGAAACTAATATTTTTTACCCTTGCGTGCAAATCTATGAATGCGCAATATTTTTGCTTTCTGCAATTGCAAACTAACAAATCAGCATGTTTGTAAACATGCTTTGTTTCCCACAGTACTTTTCCCCTGCGTTGACATCAGTGGGCGTGCCCTTCAAGTCGTCCATTGTAAGAACCTCCATAGGCGTTTTGTCCAATACATGGGAGTTGGCGAAGGTAACGACAATAGACAGGTATGTATAACCATACATTTATAGTGGCTCACATCGTACAAAGCACTTAGGTCGATCGAATAATACTTGCACTTTCACGTAAACTTATAAAAATTGAATGTGAGAAATTTCTAACTTGTTTATATTAACATCACCAAAATTATGAAGAAATAAACGAAAGGTACGCTCCAACCAAATGGTAGAGTAAAGTAGGCATTAAAGTGTGCTTAAATGATAACTTTAATTTCTTTTCTTTTTGCAGAGTGAAAAATAAACATACCTTGAAAGAAACATTTGTAGGAGCTATTTCCTGCAAAATAATTTCGAGGAAAACGTAAAATTATTCTTTGGTGACCACAAATGTTTAGTAGTCACAACAAAATGTTTTGTAGTGAAAACAAAAAAACTTTTTGGAGAGAAAATATCTAGAAAATAATTTGTAACTGCAACAAAACAATATTTCCGTGTAGAAACAAAAATTTGGGCAACATAAAACATTGTCAAAAAAGTGCATATTAACTGGCGACGTTTAATACGCTACTGCGAGTCATGGACGGCATGGAGAATAAATAAAGCCAATTGTAACAGAAGGGAAGATCATCTGAAAAACTTTTAGAGGCTTGAACCTAATTCTGTGGTATATCGTATTATATTTTGTTTGACAAGACGCTTTCAGCAATGCAACGGGATTGAAAAATGTAGATGAATGTCATTGTCGTACCCCATTACAACGCCAAGCGTTACCAGAAAACTAAGCGAGACAGCATCCGTGTGCATTCGTCATTGTGTCATTCAGTGTTGTGTTTAATATTGCCTTAGTATTTGTCTGTGATATTCTGAGTTTTACTCAGTCTTTTTTTTCGTTGGTTTGTTAGTATATTTTGTTTTACTTTGCTCTGCCATTATATATTTTTACATCCCTTTGCTGAGTATGCGGGTATATACAGAATGTCTGGTAATTCGCATATACGGACTGAACCATGTGAATAACTGACTGGAACTAAGCTGAATATACTCTATGGTAAAGAATCTCCATTTCCTTTGTTTACGAGGTAGGTTAAAACAACCAGTGAAGGGTATATAGGGTAGGTTGTTCTCATTAACATGCCATTTCTCTTGTAAACAAAGAGCCTGAAGACTTTTCATCAACGAGTTGTTATCTCTTAGTTTTGGTCACAGATTCATGTGGTGCTGTCCGTATACACGAATAACCTGACCTTTCACTTCCATTTCGCTGATTTTCTTTGGACTTTAAATGAAGTTTTTCTCATAAACTAAGGACATAACGACGTTTCACTATCAAGTATTTTCTACTTAGTTTTCATATCAGCTTCACTTGACGAACTCCGTATACGCTTATTATTTGACAACCTGTATAACACATTTTCATGTGGGATTTAGTTTATCTGTGTAATCTACATTATAGTTACTCGATCGATTGTCTTCTGCGACGGTATAGTGATTGAAGTTGTGTATTCCTAAGATATTCTTCTAAATGATTTTCCACTGAGTGAGTAAGTGAGAGATTTTGGTCAGCGCCCAACATCGAGGTCTTTAGCGCTGGTGAGGGGTGACATGAGGTGAGTATGGAGCAGCGCCGGAATGAAAGGGCAGGGGAATCTGGAGATCCCCGAGAAAGCCCTCCGACCAACGGCATCGTCCGGCACGATTGATTTTGCATTCAATCAGCAACAATGTTCAGATTATGCAGATATTTCTTGCACTGTAAGCGTTAGCATTTCGTTCCACTGACTATGTTATAATGTTGTAATGAAGTTGCAAGGCTGCACGCCTGTATATTGTAAGAATTGTTCAAATATTTCACTCAGTCTTAGAGAAATAAATATAACGGAGAAAGGAAAGACATAATTTATGTAATGTTCAATTAATACATTTTTGCATTGAAGTTGACAGACAAACGTCTGCTGAGAGATGGTCAACCTGCCTTCTCATCTGGTGAATTAAGCGACTATGTTCCCTAGAACTGCTCTCCAGTTGGGTGTACGGTGATCTCGTGAATCTGCGAACACACACAAACAAGAGACGTGACGTGGATACATACCTGCAAGCAAAGTTTAATTGAGAGTTCATAGTCGAGGACATTAACACAAAAACTGTAATAACTGTCCATAATTTACCAAGCGATCTACGTGATCCTCCTTTTATTATACTATCAGCGTCTTTCACATATTTCTCAAAAATTTTCTATTTATAAAGAAGTTGTTGCTAAATTGCATGTTAATATTTTGAGGAAACACTCCCCACATCTACAGGAACTGTTCCATAAACATGTCCTAAACGCACAGTTTAAGCACTGCAGTTGAGAATACATGATATACAGTTCATAGCTTGCTGGCTGGATCACGTTGCTGCGGAATGCCGTTGCAATAGTTCTTCGCATGGTTTGTTACCCCGCAAACTACCATAAACCGTAAGAACAACGTTGAAAGTTGTTAGTAACAAGTAGGGCCACGATTTTGTCGCGAAAGATTTTTGCCCCACTTTGTTTCAGTGACTCACGTGCACATCGGCAGTTCTGTTTCAAGGTTATTGGCAGCGTGTCTCTGCTCAGACACGTTTCTCATTTGACTGCACCAATCAGAATAAGATTATTGAGAGTCTGTACGTCTATAATTTGCCAAGGCTAGTGAGAATAAAATCATCCAGTCACAGACGATATAGCAGAGCTGCAGGTGTGCACATGATGCATCGAAACCAAATGTTGCAAACATCTTTTCGCCATAAAATCGTGGCTCTAGTAACAAGTAAAACATTGCCGGCACATTAAATACATAGAGAAAATATTCAACATATCCACCATCAGTATGAACGCGTGAATAGGTCCATCGTTGCATCGACTGGATGATAAATCCATTAGGAATTTTTAGATGTTATTCGCCCCACCACAATTCGGTTTCGAAGGGTTTTTTCATTGTCCATTGGAGTCGCACTAACAAGTGCCTTAAAATGTCCTCACAAGTAAAAGTCCAGTGATTTCAAGTCGAGGCTTTTGGGTGACAAAGAATGTGGCCTCATATTCCTGTCCATCGATCACCAAACATTGCATTCAGACACATTTGACCATTGCAAGAAAAAAGGGCAGGAGTTCCGTCATGCGTGAGGTACATGTTCTGTCATCTTTAACATTTTGAAACACAATAACTGTTCGTCAAGAATTCTCCGCATTACCCCATTGAGTCTTCGTAGCAGACAATCTGGTCCAACTAAATAGTTACCAGGAGTTCCAGCTCAAACATTAACTAAGAATTGTTGTTAATGGAGTGTTTTAATCATTTCTTGATGATTTTCCTCAACCCATGTTGTTTTGATTATTATTTCTTAATTACTTGGTCCTGTCGTTCCATCCGTAAACAGCGCCGTTTTACAGAAGGCAGGGTTCCCACATTGTCCACCAAACAAGTGGCAAAACCTACGATGGGTAGGAAAATCCACATGTGTTAGAGCCTATAAACGTTGTCCATGTTACCGATTAAGAGGGTAAAATAGGGCATCATTTCGAGATTTCGATATGTTTTAGAGCGAAATGCTAAAGCAAAAGTTGGTCAAAAACGTTTCTGCGAAAATAATGCGATTTGGAACGTCATTAAATATTTAAGGAAAGGTACAATTAGGAATGCAGTTTTCAAAATTTCGCTAAATTTAAATTTAAACTATTTAGATAGTAAAAATATGTATATTTTATCATGTTTGAGAACTCGTCGAAAATAAAATAATCGATATATCTAAAAACTTTAACTATCAAAGTTACATATCACCTTTGTTCGTAGCTGGTAGTATATAGAAAGAAGGATATTCCCCATCTTTATTTACATGCATTCGCTTGATGCACTTTAAGAGTATATTTGAGCCAAAACATTTCTTCTCCCCTCTTCGAAACCAGCCGCTACAGACATTGTAACATTTGGCTATAGAAAGTTAATAATTTTGTGAGTGAAATATTTGATCTGTGAAATTTGTACTTTCTCTATTTTCATTTCTCTTTGATTTGTGTTTAAATTTAAGATTTCCAGATTTTTGTTTGCTGTGTAATTTTTTTTATGTACTTTGGAACATTAGGTTAGTTGATGTATATGCTCCTACCTGGTTAACTAGATAAGTTATTTTATTCATATTTTTTTGATGGTATGATTCACATCCTGAAACTTAATTTTAATATTATTTTATTTTTATTAGTTTCTAATGCATTATTTTTGTTCTGCTTTTAGTTTTTTTATGTTTAATTTTAGCATTAAGATTTTGATATAATCTCAGCCCCAGATGCTTATTTAGGCTAACAACAACGTGGCTTAAGAAATAGTAGAATTTTAAGGGGTTGGAGAGTAAGAAAGGAATCTTGGCCCAGCTACCATACAGGAATGGTGTGTTTTTGAATCGCTCTGTTAAATTTTATATTTGAGCGCCAGCCTAAATATTATTTTTGATTTATGAGTGGCCAAGATGAAGTGTTATGTTGAGGCGGGACATGAACGTTTGGCAGAAGCACTGATTGTTCACGAGGATAGTTTTTTTTTTGTGCACAAGAGTTTTGAAGAGCCAGGCATGGGTAACACTATTGATGCTAATATGTATGTAGTATGACACCATCTAGTTACTTTATGTCACAAGCCTTGCCACTGTTAAGTTATATATTATTTTTCACAGAATATTTATTCTGCTTTAAATCTAATTTTGATAGTACAAAGACTACGAGACCTGATTTTCTTCTAATCTTTTTGCCTACCGCTCTAAGGAAAATGAGCTACAGCCACGGAGAGTTTCACGTGTTAAAGAGCATGTTTGTGTGTATATAAGTGTGATGAATTTTCAGTAACAGTTTTGGAACTACCTAAATTTTGAACCTAAGATATCTTTTCTGATTCTACAGGCCATGCATTTCGATTTCAACTTGCAATTGTTAATGCTTACTTCTGGATTAATTTATGCTTATTTTGAATTATTTAAATCAGTATTTTACTAATTTTATGTGTAAAGGATGTGGTATAGGTGATTCGGGATAAAGTGAGCACTCGAAAAAGCCCTGATTAATTTCTATTTTCTGCCAGTTTATATCTTTCCGCGGAATGTAAACGTAAACATTGCCACGTGCTTTAATTTACATAGGCTTGTACGATGTATACATCTACATTACACATGGACTGAAAATGTTTTCCACAGTATCTACTCATTAAATACATGGGTATTGAATAAAATGTGTAACCAATAGCAATCTTAGTTATAAATACCTGCGAGTTAACGTCTTTTAATACTGGCTCTGTGCATCGACTCTAATTTATACGACCCTCACTACTGCCCTTACTGCGTTACTTATCTCGTAAATATATACATACTAAAATCAAATTTGTAACTCAAAATCGCCTCACAAAAAACACGCCGTAATGACACAAGCAATTTAAGAATTCAAACTCCGTTCAGTTATGCCGCCGTGAACAACGACGCACTCAACAAAAACCACGTATTTTCTTAGTGTATGAAACAAAAAAAGAATTGCTGTTTCTAAATCAAGATACTCATGTTGGCGATCGTAACACGTAACAACTTACATATTACCAATTATAAAACAGTCATTTCTAATACTTTTGAATGTGTTTTATCAGAAACCCATATTTATTGAACAACGAACAAACAACGACGTTCTCCTCTTGTACCGTCTTAGAACACTTTCAAGCTAAGTGACGAAAACCTAACTCTGATGCCACCTGTCGGTGAAATTTTTAACTACGTCAGTACGCGGAGCGCTAGACGCCATTCGCTAACGACTGTTGAATTTGAACGGTCCGGATTAATCACTTTCTACTGGCGCTGTTTAAGTAAAGTTATACAGGCGGTAAATATGTCAATAATATCATAAATAAATATTTTAAAGTATATTAAATACGGAGAGGTCGATTCCATTTGATGTTCGTTCAGTAATGTTGTATTTAAATATATAATACACGGAACTACGTGCGATAATTCGCTGCCAACTGTAAAAGCAATAATGTAACTGTTGTCAATGTTGAATTATATGCAGCAACGGCTAGTGATTTTTTTCAAAGGTTAAATCTTTAGTGCTCACTTTATTCCGAATGACCTTACAGAAATAATTTAATTTAAAATACCTTCTTTCATGTATCATTTCAATCAAGTCAGCATTTTTTTAATTTTCAGCCCAAATACATTTCAAAATGTTTTAAACCTTGAGAGAGTGGCAGTACTTATTTCGTAGTGTTTTATTTACATGTAGAATCTGAACTACAATGATGAATCTGAATAAGGTACTATTGAATGTTTCATGTCAGTGTGTTTTTGCCCACAGTTTTAAGTGTGATGTTTAGATTCTCAATCAGTATTGTACACTGTATTCACTCAACCCACGCCCTTTAAGGTACTTCCAACCAACTAACAAATAATTCGTCACATTCACACATGTATACATAACTGAGTATTAAATATAATACAACATGAATTGCAGATCTTTCAAACAACAACAAAATTTCCTTATTTCTGTTGACTCCGCGCAATATAGATTTGTCGACAAGCATTTGAAAGTTCCTGCAACAGTGTAACTTCTTCTCAAGCATGTTCTCATATAGCACCTTCACAACCACCGTATGGATCACATTACACATCGTATCTACTCTCCGTGTGCAGACTGTAGGGTTCTTGTCGACTTATTGCAGAAGCCCCGGTGTTCTCTTCAATCTGACCGTAAGTTGTCATCCCAGTGGAGAGTGTGAACGTTCCACGTTCCCTTAGACGACGATGCATTGTTTCAAACATTTTGGGCATTGGCTTTGTGGGGATCATACACGATGTGAACGTTGAGCAGCGCTGCCTGTTTTACGTTCCGTTACCCATGCAAGAAATGTGCATGAGCACACTCAGCATTGAACCTCCATTATCAACCTCTTACTGATCACGTCCCACTGCTGCACATGCGACAGTTAGTCCATGACGATACCGGAGCGAACAAAGCACTGCATCCAAATAAATGGTACGTACGTCTCATCTGGTACGGTCCTGACAAGTTGCGACGACATTCTATACTATCATAATCCAGCCCACGTGCAACACAAGATACGTCACGTGTTGTGAACAGTAGTACAGTAATAGTAATATTTCTGATCTATATTGACATAACATTTCCTGTTCCTCTGTATATGAGTATTGTTACCCTCAAAATATTGACATGAAATTTCGCAACATTATGTTTCAGTATAAATACAGAATTTTTGGGATTCAGTGGCAGCAAATTGAATGGGTAGTAAATAACACATCGAAAACAAACGTTTATTGTAAGTGAATATGCGATCCGATGTGATACCTTGCTAATTTACAGTTGCAGACATTATTATTTTCAACGGGAACTGTGGGTTCAAGGTAGTCTCAAAAAGAGGGCCAATTTTGTTTTGCGTGTCATGTACAGCTCAATAAAGCAACAACAGACATCAGTAAATACGGATGCCTTTAAAGTTTCATACTGATAGATCGAGGGTGGCCACCACTATTTTTTTCTTCGTGGTGCATCGTATAAATGAGCTTTACTTGTGATAGTGTAGATCCCAATAGCCTTTAAGGATGTTTGAGTTCTTGCAGTTTATGTAACTTAATTTGTGATATTTTGTGGAAAAATGCTTTTATAATTTACCTTTTACAGACTCATACTATCCTTAATATTACCTTTGGATACTTAGTGTCTTGCACATTGCATATTATTTACTCACGATTCACCTTCCGTGGTTTGTCAGTCGAATTCAACCCCAATCTGTATACATGCAAATACTGGGAATATATATAAAAATGGCCGATTTCCTTTTACTTTCCCCCGTTTAGTTCTACAATATTTAAAGGGCCATAAACCCTCTTACCTCACTTCTACCATACTTGTAAACATGTTCTAGCGCATGTCAAACTGCCAGTATACAAATAAAGAAACAAATACATTACATATATTATACGCCTTTTACTTATTGTGGGTATAAATTGTTCTAAATTTTATGAAAGTAATTGTGCAAAATCTCGTATTAATTAATAAAATACTTCCAACTCCTGTTTCAAAACATTTTGCTGATTCAAAGAGTGTGACACATGTAAGTACGCGAAAATATTAATTAAAAAAAAAAAAAAACTACTACCATAAAACGTGGGTAACTTTGGACTTTAGGGTGAATTTGAGACACTACAAAAGTATGGTAGCCCTGAATAAAGAAATTTACTTGCGATAAATTCCAAACAGTAAATTGTTACATGGCATGTGATTAATATTTACTTAAAGTCGACACTTTATTACGAAAAATAAAAATAGTAAAAAAGTGCCCCACTCGACATGTCCCAAGTCTGCACTGCTTACTTTATGTGAGTTACCGCTCAGTAAAATAGCGCATATTGTTACCAAATATTTGTAGTGAATTCTGGGTAATGGCTAGAGTTGTGGAGCAGCAGAGGTCAGTTAGAATGAGTAGGGGTTTATACTGAATGTTTAAGGAGTGAGAAGATATATCTCTATTGGCTGGGAACAGCTGGAGTGTTATTGGAATAGAGACTGGGAAAGAGAAAATGTTACCAAGATTTGGAACGATCAATTGGCATATGAATCTGAAATACTGACTTTGAATAAAATAGAGTTTCCTTGAGTATAGCCAAGGTGAAAAATTGTTTCTAAAATAGATCCAAGGAGTGTACTTATGTTTGCTGGTTTAATAATACGTAGCGAATTTGCTTCTGTTACACACCAAAGGCGGTTATATACAATATTCTTGGAGTAAAACTGAGGATAGGGATATTCCTTGGAGTAGAAGCATTGAGGAGAAAGAGTTTTCCATTGAGGCGAAGAAGGAAGAGGTATTAAAATGAAGTAGAATTCTGGAGGCGGGTAGGGAAATGTTTCCCGGAGCAGAGAAGATAACACGAGAGATGTTTCCTCCAGGAGTAGAGTAGACATGAAGAGTGAGTGAAGAAATTTCGGTCAGGACTTAACATCTAAATCTTTAACGCTGGTAAGAAGAGGCATGATGTGAGTATAGAGAAGTGGCGGAATGAAAGGACTGGAAGAACGGAAGATACCAGAGTAAACCCGCCGAACAGCGGAATCGTCCGGCACGATTCCCACATGTGAAAATCCGGGGACCGGCCTCGCCAGGAATCGAACACGGATCGCTTTTGTGGAAGGCGAGTGCACTAGTCACTGAGCAACCGTGGCCTCGGTACAGTAGAAGTATATATGGAAGTTTCTTGGAGAAATGACACGAAGGGGAGGGGAGAACATTTCGTGTTTTAGATTCGAGGGAATTTGATAGGAATGCAGTAGTTCTAGACAAAGAGAGGACTGAAGTTATCTGCAGCAGTGCCGAGGCGTGGAAATAAGTTTCTTAGAGAACAGCCGAGAGAGGAAGAGAGAGATACAAAAGAATCGTTCTCTGTAGCAAAACCGATCAGTAGAAATAACTATTTTTCCTCCAAGACAAGATGCAAAGACGGATAAGAAGATAAATTAAGTAGAATTCAGGAGCAGAAAGGAGTTATGTTTCCTGAAACAGAGTCGATTATATGAAAGATGTTTCCCCACAAAGTGTGGACAGATGCTTGTGAAGAAGCGTCGTTGGGAGGAAAAGTGTTTTCTAGAATAAAATTGAGAGGATGAGATACGTTTCCTGTCGTTCACACAAGTACAGAAAACAGTTTCCCCGACAGAGTCGAGAAAGGGACAAATGTTTTCTTTTGCAGAGCTGGAAATAAAATATTCCATTATTAAAGTAGAGGCTGATAAGGAAATGTTGTTACCTGGACTCGTGCCGGTGCAGAAAGTGCGTACAGCAGAACCTCTGCGATGTCCTCTGGCAATAACATGGGCATGTCTTTGACAATCACCTCGGGCAAATTGGCGTTCTTTAGCATGTCTGTGTCGACGGCGCCTGGGCTGATACTCTGTCACACACATCACACTAACGTTGTAGAAATCAGTACCCTGATTTAATAATGCAAAATATCTTCAAATGAAGGTAACAAGGAGATTCGATGAGTAAATTTCACAATTAGCAATTGTATAGTACAACGAGGAAATACTTTTTTTCATTTATTCGTGCATTAACAAGTAGTACCAACTAAACACTTACACTACCACATACAAAGAAGTAAATGACAAACAATTCATCTGTACTACGAGAGAAATGTTGTTATAATAGCTACAACGAATCGTATCTACATGTGTGAAATTAAAATTGATTAATATAGTGGACCATTAGTTTACAAAAATGTATATACATGAATACAATATAAAAGAGAAACAATTTATCTGGGGTTATTATATTTTTTGTGCTGAAATTCATATGCTAGAGAATTTTAAAGAAATTTGATTTCATAACAATAAGTTATTATTCAGTAAAATTGGAAATAGTGTCTATTAGTTTCGGCATAAATTGGATTCCAAAGTTTCTCAGCCAAAGTCCAACTCAGGGAATATGAAATGCATGCTGCTAATCATGAGCACAGCGAGGACCAAACTCTCACCATCAACTTGACTTTAGTCTAAGGAGACATCAACTCCTTCCTCAGAAGTTCTGTGAGTGCAGTGTTAATCAGACACTCACCCTTACCCTGATACTGAACTTTAGGACACCAGCTCCTTTCTGAAATCTTTTGTGAGCATATGTTGGACAGGCACTCACCATCAACCTGATGCTGGACTTTAGGACACCAGCTACTTTCTCAAATCTTCTGTGAGTTTATTCAGAGACTCGTCATCAACCTGATGCTGAACTTTAGGATACCAGCTACATTCACAAATCTTCTGTGAGTGTACTGTAGGTCAGACACTCACCGTCACCCTGATGCTGAACTTTCGGACACCAGCTCCTTTCTCAAATCTTATGTGAATGTAGTGTAGTTTAGACACTCACCGTCACCCTGATGCTGAACTTTAGGACACCAAATACATTCTCAAATCTTCTGTGAGTGTAGTGTAAGTCAGACACTCACCATCACCCTGATGCTGGACTTGAGGACACCAGCTGCTTCCTAAGATCTTCTGTGAGTGTAGTGTAGGTCAGACACTCACCATCAACCTGATGCTGAACTTTAGGACTCCAGCTACTTTCTCAAATCTTCTGTGAGCATAGTGTAGGTAGACACTCACCGTCACCCTGATGCTGTACTTTAGGACACCAGCTGCTTCCTAAGATCTTCTGTGAGTGAAGTGTAGGTAAGACACTCACTGTCACCCTGATGTTGAACTTTAGGACACCAGCTACTTTCTCAAATCTTCTGTGAGTGAAGTGTAGGTTGGACTCTCACCCTTACCCTGATGGTGAACTTTAGGACACCAGCTACTTTGTCAAATCTTCTGTGAGTGTAGTGTAGGTTAGACACTCACCATCACCCTGATGCTGGACTTTAGGTCACCAGCTACTTTCTCAGATATTTTGTGAGCATAGTGTAGTTCAAACACTCACCGTCACCCTGATGTTAGACTTCAGAGATGACATCTCCTTCCTGAGTCCCTCTGTAAGTGCCGTGATGGCGTACTTGGTCGCACTATACATGGCAATGTTGGGAATGTCGAGGATACTGTGGCCACCGATGCTGCAACAACGATAAAATTACTGTGTTAACACAACTCGTGAAGGCGCCGTGTTCTTGTTATTAAAGTAAATACATGAAAGGGGAGCTCGTAATTATGAAAATGCGTTTAGTATTTATTTTTAATATAACCCTTTTCTTTCAGTAAATTATACAGAAATTTTCGCACCGTTACTTGCTGCCTTTGCGTAAACTCACTTTAAAAAACTCACTTTAACAAGTGTGCTTAGTCTTGCAATATTGTTAAATATAATGTTCAATTATGTGTGTACATGCGAGCTCAATAATATGTTTACGAAGATAGACGTAAAATAACACAAAGGAAATATAAGAAGGGTAAAAAGAAAATTAAGTAAGATTGCTTAGTTTTGGAGGATAAACTGTTTTGGCATAGGAACTCATAAAAACTAAAAGTATTTTCCAACCATCCAACATGTTGTTAACTTATTAACGAACGCAGACCTGAATTATCTCACTTTATACTTAAACGTCGGGCATGAAAAATGAAGCCAATATGCAAAACCATTAATGCATTCAAATGAGTGACTTTCACACTTTTTTTCTAAACCCCTCATACATGCAACAAAATTATAGTGCCTAAGTCGATATTTGTAACTAATTCTCTATAGAATATCGATGGTCAGCATGGCCATATTGGCGAGATAGGCGACCTCTACTGCTAATGTGATCTTATTGACTGTTCAATTTTGTTAATATATCTCTGAGATTCCGTTCCGTATAGGCCTACTTTCTGCTAATTTTCCATTCCCAAGTGACAGTTGATTCAGATCAGATTAAATTTTGTTACATTAGATTAGATTGTTTTAAAATATTACAAATTACTTTGCTCTAGGTTTTGTTTTCCTAAGAAACTGCTCAAACAATGAATAACGCAACTCTGCATCGCAACTCGCTCCTAATCAGAACCGTACACGCGCAATTTAAACCAGCCAATAGCATGGAACCTTTAAACAGTACTTTCATATTCTATGGAGAGCCCATAGCCTTTCAGGTTCGCCCAGGGTGTCAAGAAACTAGGAGCAGCAAGACAGTTTATAACAAATTTAACTCACTTTACATTTCGATCATATTTTGTAACTGATTGATTAATTACTACATAATATAAGTAATCATTTGAAATTGTAAATAATATTCAAAATTACACGTCGGCAAATGTAAATTCCTTGTGTTCATATAAAACACACACACACATACACACACAGATATATATATATATATATATATATATATATATATATATATATATATATATATATATATATATATATATCTGTGTGTATCTAGTGTTGAAGATGTTTTACGTTTGTTAACTCATGTCTTTCTCTGTTTTCTCTACTGATCACGATGGGCGTTCTTGTCTTAATGTTAATAGGTCTTAATGTTAATAGTTTTGTATTCGGACGTGAGATTCAAGCTGTACCAATTATGGTGCTTGTAAACATTGTTTTGATTTTGATAGTTCTGGCATTTACGTACAATTATTCGGCAGCAGATGTGTATTACCTTTGTCTATGCATATCCCATTCATTAGGCTTCCTATTTTACATGTGTTGTAAGCAATAAGATAAGAATTTAAAAAATACTTTTCAAAGTATTACAAACTATTAGCAGAAATAAAGGACAAGCGATTGATGAAGAACAGGTGAGAGTGGGTTGTTTATATCTTTATATTTTTGACAGTTGATATAATGATTTACTCTTGAGATTCATTAGTAGCCTACTTTTAGAAACATAGAGCCGTTCAGTTATGAAGTATAAGTATTTTCATAACTGAAAGACTATGTTTAAACGTTATAAATACCTTTGTTGTGAATGTAAGAAAGGAAATACTCAATGTCTTAATTTTTAAAGTATTAATCATATCATAATTATTAGAATGCTTTAAACTAATAATTTGTATTTTTTATACTTGAAAAACTTTTCCTCCTCAAATTTAATCATGTGTTTTTCCATTACTTTAACATTTTTTTGTGAATTTTTATTTTGATTTTGTATCCATTATTTCCTAGGTATTATTCAACAAAATGTCAATTTTATTATTTTTTATTTATAAAAATTGGCTTTGCTCAAAATCTAAGTTTTTATAATTATTTGCTTCAATTATTATAAAATATTCTGCACTTTTAACGCGTGTACGTACATTTTTAACTTTATGTGAAATGTAGGTCTGGTATGTTAGATGTATATTTAAAATGTATTAAGTTCATGATGTACCCTATATTGTTAGTAAATGTTATCAGTAAGATGATCGTCGACACATCCGGAATGCGGGGAAAATTCTGGTCGGTAAATACGATATGATGTTGGCAGCTCGTGAATTACCTAGGTTAGAGTGCTGAGCTATCGCCTCTACGGCCAGCTGAGCTCACAAGCTTGTTACCTTAGTTACAGGTGACAAGTGGATTACCTGTTGATGTTAAATATGTGGCCATCATCCACGCCTCTCTCCTTCATAGACTTGATGGCTTCCTTCGTGCAGATACTGAGAGCCAGAACATTCACATCCAGCATCTGCCTCCAGTCGGAAGTAATACCACCTGCACAGATAAGTGAAGGAATACATCAAAATGTAAAAATAAATTAATAAAACTACTTCTATTCCGCATGATCGTTACGCTGGCATTTGATGAATCGCGATTACTGTTGAATATTTTCCCCAAATCAAATCCGATACGCTCTCAAGAGCCCTATTACAGTAACATTTTTTTTTTTTACTAGTAAAGTACAAACTGCGCCAATCGTAATAAGGGATATAATAGGCTTGGGCAGCAAAAATGTTACTGGACATATCCGATAGACCATATATGTTCCTTAATTACGATAATTCCTGTACTGGAAAACAGTAAATTAGTTTCGATAATTATTTACAATATTTTTATGCCAAAATGCATGCTCATGTAACACCAAGTACATATTTCCAACTTTTTTTTTACAATTTTGCAAGGCTACTGTAATATTTTTTTGGTAGGAGTTTAACTTCTTTTTCTGTCAAGTATATATGAATAATCAGTAGTTATAAGCTATGAAATATGATTAATTAACTGCCTTTGTTGGACTTCGGCTACAGTAAACGAGAGGATCCGTATTCGATTCCTTCTCCGGCCATTCTAATGGTTTACCGAATAAAAACCTCCAGACGAATGCTGGGATTGTTCCTTCATACAGACATTGTCGGTTCCCTTGTCTATGGTGTGATGTCCTAGCCCAATGTTTAATGGATGCATATTAATAAAAAAAAATATCAGTGGTAGAAACTATATGAAATAAGTTGGGAAGTTATCAATTTTAAAGAATTTCTTTAAATGCCGTATCGCACACCACTATTTGAGAAAGTTTATAAGAAATTATATAACTTTCCGTAGTCTGCGCAAATAATAAAATAATACGTTTAATTTCGGAATGAGAAAGATTTCAGTTCCGCTAGGGCCAGTATTATCTGATTGGGTACAATAAAGTATGTATTCTGTACTCGATATGGCGGAACATTAGCAGAGCCTCCCAACTAATATTCCAGTGTCTTTAAAAATCTGGCTAATAACATGCAAGAGGTCATTTACTTTATGGAAAATGCAAAATGTAACTCAGATACGCAATATTTTAAAGGCTGTTCGGCTATAAAACTTATCTGAAGAATACATAAAATGTAACAAGTGTAAAATATTGAAAATGTAAGTAATCATTAATTTGGGTATAAATTAAATAATCAAATAATGCTATTCAAAACATTTTTCTAATCTGTTTCTCAACAATATTTGCATATTGTTAAAAGTAAACGAAGCAAAATTTTCTGGTGAATGACAATAGAAAATCCTGGAATGACGATTTACAGTGATATTTTGAAGTGCAGTTAGGCACAGCATACGATGGTAAAAAACGAAATGAAAATAAACTACCCCCTAAAACTTACTTGAAAGTGAGTTGCTTATTTCCGCAGCAGCATTGTTCACCAGCACGTCCACACCTCCCAGGTTCTTCTTGACCCACTGGAAGGCAGCCAGGATGTCCTCTTCCTTGGCCAGGTCGGCCTTGACCGCGAACAACTTCCCTGGAGCGTCTTTCAAGCCATCAGCCAGTGTCTACAGCACATGTACCACAGTTATCGGACACGCACGATAATTTCAGTAAAATGTACAAAACAAGAAGGAACATAGTTTAAAATAGAATTTGGAGAAGAATATTATAGTTATTCTGAATTAGTTTTTTTAATTCTTTTAACGTCGTTTCCAGTATTGTTGAAGTGGTTTTATATAATTCTTTTTAAACACAACGTAATATCAATATCGAAGAAACTACATTGTTTTGACACTAATATACATTTATTTGTGCCTTAAATCTGTGCAATAAACCTTAAAGTTATGTAGATTTTTCTGCCAAAATATATAAAAATTTTTGTCATGAAAATAAGCCAAAACAAATAAAATTACTTTTGTAGACGAACTGTGAATTATACAGCCAAAATACCTAGATACATTTGTGCGTTACATAACTACACAGAGTCTACAAATTCTCATAGCGTTCTGTTTAATTTCATTCTAGTTCTCCACACCACTGTTTAAAAAACACCAAACGTGGCTTGAGATAATGTGACACATTAGCATAAGACCAGAATGTCATGAAAATAGTTTGTTGTTGGAAACGAAAGTACAACTATGATAAGACAATACTAGCTTATATAGTTCCCAAATTTATGAGCAGATATTTTTGTCAGTGTGTCAGTAATATAACCTGTCTCGATGCTCTTAAATAAAAGGAAATTTGAAATTACAAATTAATAATTCGGGACCTAGGCAACATGTTGCTCATAATAATAACATAATCTAATATCAAATAATGCAGGCATTTTTCTGAGACATGTTTCCATATACTTGACGTGTGTAATTTTTAAACTTATTTACAGTTTATACTTCTCAACCTCTCAACATTGTTCTCTTGTCTTGAAATAACAGTAATCCAATAAAACATACTTAATCTCTACAAAATTGTACTAAAATGACATAAATTTATCATACTAACTTTAACTATTTTAAAAATGTTATCATGTAAACTATATTCCTTTGAAAACATAAACAATTGAGATAAGTTGATGGTTCCGCCCCAATGCAGCCAATATTCTTAGACTTGTAAAAATATAAATACAAAGACTCAGTGTACTAATTAAAATGGGCCTTACAAAGTACTTTATAGTAGAATGTTCCTTTTAAATAGAATATTCATAAACACGGCTGTCATAACTAGCTGCATGTACAAATGTCTTTTTTCATCGGCGATGAATAGGCAAGCCGAACAAATAATTTCATATAGTAAAATACTGCAAAAATAAAAACAATATTATACATGGCGGAAACATTTCGCAGTCGTATTTACCATATTTCAATTGCTTACTTATTCACAGTATTTACCAGCAGCTGCAGTATGCAGACTTCATTCTTCATGTGTACAATAGACTATATAATGCATGGCACACACAGTGTATACTGACTAGCATTCTTTCAACCCTGCGGACCAGACCCACCACTTTCATGCCTTTCTTCACCAGCAGCTGTGCTATGGCAGCTCCTATATACTAATACTGCTTGTAGTCACTACAGCACTATACAATCTACACACGTGCACTGTGTTACAATGTATGATACTTGCAGTGTGTACTGACCTGTATTCTTTCAACCCTGCGGGCCAGACCCACCACTTTCATGCCTTTCTT
>PNEQ01000400.1:36602-59344 GCA_003012365.1 Medauroidea extradentata
CTTTCATGCCTTTCTTCACCAGCAGCTGTGCTATGGCAGCTCCTATATACTAATACTGCTTGTAGTCACTACAGCACTATACAATCTACACACGTGCACTGTGTTACAATGTATGATACTTGCAGTGTGTACTGACCTGTATTCTTTCAACCCTGCGGGCCAGACCCACCACTTTCATGCCTTTCTTCACCAGCAGCTGCGCTATGGCGGCTCCTATATACTAGCACTATGTGTAGTTACTACAGCACTATACAATCTACACTTGTGCAGTGTGATACAGTATATGATACTTGCAGTGTGTACTGACCTGTATTCTTTCAACTCTGCGGGCCAGACCCACCACTTTCATGCCTTTCTTCACCAGCAGCTGCGCTATGGCGGCTCCTATATACTAGCACTATGTGTAGTTACTACAGCACTATACAATCTACACTTGTGCAGTGTGATACAGTATATGATACTTGCAGTGTGTACTGACCTGTATTCTTTCAACTCTGCGGGCCAGACCCACCACCTTCATGCCTTTCTTCACCAGCAGCTGTGCTATGGCGGCTCCTATACCTGAGCTCGCTCCTGTAACCACGGCTACCCTACCAGACCACCGCTCCATGATGCTATCTGCTCGTCACTGCGCGCTGATTAACTGCTTGGCAGCTTATATTGGCCGAATTTACGCGGTAAGTTCCAAGGTCAATAGCTGCTGTCTTTTGGTTTGCACTTGTGTATTACCTTGTCATGCCCTCTACATTTCGAATTTCGTTAAGTGCATTATTTAATTTTGCATTTTGTAAAGACACCGCTAATTTTTTTTTTTTTTTTTTTTTTTTTTTTAAATGTGTTTGGTTATAATTTTCCGAAACAAGTGTAGGTCAGTTTATGCGATTAGCCGGAAATAATTTAATAAATTTTGAGGTTTGTCCTATTGGTGCATATCGAGAAAAGTATACTCTATCTTAGTTAACTATTGGATTACTTTTTTATTCGTTCGAAACGTTTTATTATTATTATTATTTACCTGTCTGTGTGATTCCTTATTTATTCACAGAAATAAAAGAAACCCACACGCAAATTTACAGGAAAATATTCGTATTTCTAAATAGTTCTAAAAAATACAAAATTTTAAATTTCATAAAGGTGCTGCCGACTGCAGAGCCCTGGCATGAACAAATCTATGAATTAACTTATTCTAACTATATTCTGTTTTAAATACACAATTGTTCAATCTACGTATAAATTTCATTTGATATATTTTTAACATTATGATTATGGTTATCACACGATCCTATAGGATGTCGTTTCAGTACCTTGAAGACTGTGGAATAACAAGGTACCTTTATGTTCAGTACATTCGAACACACGTACTCAAAAAATATTTCCGCCTTTTTTATTCCTGTGGAAATGTTTTACTCTTTCACCGAAGTAAATTGTTTTCGCCATTTAATTTATCTGTGTGCAACCTAATATAATTTAATATGTTAACCCCTATCCTGGATTTTACCAGTGCTCCCCAGTTGGCATTACTACATAAACATTTGTAACGAAACTCATGAGAGTAAAGTTGCCTGCCTGTTTGTTGTGCCTTCTTGAAATTTTTATATTTCTGTACTGTTATTTATTCGTACAGATTGTGTTGATTGTGTTAATATTAATTTTCTACAGACAATGTACCATAAATTCCCTTTATATGTTCTGATAACTAAACTTAAATCCCCCCCCCCCTTCGTATTTCACAATAACTCACGCGACAATATCGTGATTCTATAACACTGAACTATTCAGTACATCAGTACAAGGAAATAACGCCAAAGAAATATTAACTTTTCAGGAAGTATAAGGACTCGTGTTACAGGTCTTATTGGATGGAGAAGAGGGGAATCATGTATCTATTCTATTGCGAGAAGGCAAGAGCAAAAATATTGCTCAGGCATGATAGGATTTACAGTTATATTTGACTAGCGATCATATAAACTGTTTATGAAAGTATCGAATGTTAACCAGACAGGGCTGCTTACTACTACGTGAATGATTTCAACACATTATCGTCTTAAGAGGGCGTGGTACGTAATTGAACGCTAAAATTATTAATCTATAACTGTAGGTTTCTTGAAGCCAATTTGCGAAAGTTAAAAAATAGCAATCCTGGACAATAATTTTAGCCAACGTTTTGAGCAAAATTGTTTCCAGTGTTATGAACTTCTGAGGCACAATCTCTGACGCCGGAACCTCGTGCATTTAACTGCGGCGCAAGAGATCACGCCTAGCGAATTAATAATTTTGGTGAAATGTTTACTCATAAAGTTGCCAAATACCATTAACTAGGATTGTCATTAAATATTTTATCCATATCGGCATCGAAAAAAGCGTAGAAATCAATTGATATTTTCAGCGTTCAGCGTTTATTTATCTACCACGCACTCTTAAACTGTGACGTTATCCAAAATTACACAACAATCATGAAAATACCCAGACAGGTATTATTTTTACAGCACATAATCAGTACTTGATCGTTTGCGTCTGAATTATCGCTATTTATCTGTGCTCGAGGTAAGCTTAAACTCACTATCTCATGTCACGCAAGACTGCTTTGAACTTCACAAAATTATTAGTCCTGGAAAGATATTAAAAACCATGGTTGAATTGCAAGAAAAGGTTTTTTAACACCCAAATTCACAGGAATAAATCGTAGAATAACGTATCCAATATCCACCGAAATCCACTGGAATTTGCCATGGAAAAAAACACGGAAAATTAATAAGTAGAAATGAGTGCATCTCACGACAAAATCTGTGGGTACAAAAATTAAAGAGCACAAAATTTACCGAAACCTATCCAAAATTCACGAAAATCTGCTTATAACTTCTTATTTTTTCCTGGATTCGTTCCGGAAAAATGTTAAAAATGAAATAAACCGAAAACGGTGCACTTTATAGCAAAATATTTCATTACTTACATTAATCCAGTCGGTAATTATCTTGTCGCTGAGGAATACCGTTACAGTGAAGTATCACGTGTGCACTTATAAAGCTGTAACTTCTACAATTTCTGCTCTGTTTCGACAAACTTAGAATCAAATTAAAGGTAATAGATTAATATATTAAGAAGCACACAAACATGTTTTTGCTATGTACGACCGTTTCCGTGTAAAATCAAAATTCCTCAACACAAAATTCATAAAAAAATTACTATCGATTTTTTATAATTCTTATAAAGCAAATACCTGGTTCTTAGCAGTAAAAATTGATGCACTATTCATTTACCTACATTTCCAAGCAAGAAGAGTATAAATCCGTCCATTTGATTGCGAGATATAAATGTTTTAATCAATCATTGTAATAAAATCAAAATGGCATAATATTTCAAAATGGCGGACTATGAAATCGGGCACCTGTGTAGGAAATGTTTGTAATAGGCGTATAGAGTCAGTGTATGAAGTTTGGTGTTTTAATCCAGTCTGTAACGATCGTTTGGGTAAGGAACCCGACTAGAATGCTGCAGTAACTATAAACAGACGTTAAATAAACCTTATATCGTAAAAAAGACTCCCTCTCCTTCGATTAGAACACTTGAGCTTTTGAATTTCCACCAAAATAATTGTTTTATTGACAACACTGATGCTCTGAAGCGCCAGTAAAATAGGTAATCTCAGTAAACTGATGTAGCCTCACACAGGGTATCGTGATCAACCAACCATCAGTGACTATCATTGTCGTCAGTAATATAGGAACTATAGCTGACATTACTGAAAACACTGGCCAGTGTTATCAGTGAATAACGGAAGGCGGCCTATAGACGAGTTTCGCTGACTGGTCGTGTCTCGTCGTGGGAAGGGCGGTGTGTTTATAGTAGGGCGTACATCGCCTATTAGCTCGGTCATTGCCCTCTTGATAGTGGTCAGGGATGAGACAATTCTAGTGAGTCGACTTCAGTGAGAGTTCTTCAACTAAGCATCAAAGTAAGTCACTGCTGGGTGGGATTCCTGCCCCGCCCTGTCATCTAGTTAAGTCTTAGTCGGTTCTTAAGTTTGTAATGTCAATGTAAGCGGTAAGAGTATTAATTTTTTAAAATAACGCCTTAGTTCGGGAACACCAGACCGCGAAAGCAGTCCACAGACCTCGTCTGTACCTTAGTACGAACAATTATTGTTTTACTTTGTTTAAATTGTAACGTCGGGTTTAGATTTGGTATTGATTATAAAATAATCAAAGATAAAGCTTGTTGTTCTTTCAGATCTTTTTGTGCATTGTAATTTTTAATAATGTAACGTAAATTTTAAAACCGAGTTCCTTATATTGCTGTAAAACTATTTTCTACTTTTATTAACCCATGTGGCTACTTCCTGTAGAGGGAGATATCAAATATCCGTATCCCAATTGTAATAAATCCTCTCGCAATATTCATACTTCTTTCAGATATTAAATTTTTTTAATGCTTTTTAAGTTAATTATTTTTGCCAAGCGAATTTTTGCTCTACCTCTGTGTTGTTACGTTCCCCCTGTAACTGTAGTGGTTTCACACAATTTGTACCTAATTCTTTAAAATAATGGCGTGACAATATTATATGTTTTGGTAATTGTCACGGAAAAACCCTAATCATAGCCTTCATTGTTATTAAATCCACTGCAGGAAACCAGTATGTTTAGGCGCACGACTTATTTCAACCGCATTCCCTTGTAGAAGTGTGGATTTATATCTCGCTGTTATGACCCTTTCAAGTGTGAAATAGATAAACTTTAATACAGTAATGTGGATGTGTGTGTCTGTAGGGTTTTGTGTGAATATAATTTTTCAGTTTAATGGCATGTTCTTGAATTATTTTCTGTGACACATGTCTTATTTCTTTTGTGCTAAGCAGAAACGAAGCAGGTTATCATCAACAAAATGAACTCACAGTCTTGTGCTATGCAGAGAGTAGATAGAAACGAGAAATGTCACCGAGCACAGCTTACAGTATCAGTAGAGACCGGAAAAATTCGAGTGTTCATTGAGCTGCCTCAAAGAATATATGTGAAACAAGACAGTCAGCTGCTCGCTGACACAGTGAAATGGACCTTTATTCAGTAACAGTTATATTAGCTCGGTTACTTCCAGGAAGTGTTGAGTGAGTCAACGGCCAATTATGAACGTGATACAGACCTATAGTTGCTAGAATATTGGCTTGCTTCTAAAAGAAAACGCGAAATTTTCGGGTCTCTAGTTGTAAGTATGTTGTGCTGTTTCATTTTCGTTAAGAATAATAGAGATAGTTAATTATGATGTTGATAACGCGGTAAGAATTAGTATGTTTAAAACGATTGGAACGTGCCACAAAAATTGTTAAGGGCTGTGTTAACAATCTAATGAATGGTTTACAAAAAAAAATGCTAAATTGAACAGTTATACGAGTGTGTTTTGTAATGACCATATTAAATTTAAACAAACTGTTAAAGTAACAAGAAAGGGTTTAATGAAGTTAAATTCTGCATCATGCGATAGAGAGGTCCAGCTTAATATATCTGAAGGGCAGCATGCACATTCAGATCGTTGGAAAATGTTCACAGATGAGAGGCGTATAGCTCAGTTGAAGAGAAAATTATGTGCAGAATCCGATAAAGAGCATGACTCGAACTATCCTGAAAAAACTGCATTCCTCAGTTACGAAATTCTGTTTTCACGAGAGTGTTTTTATTGTGGACAGAAAGCACAAATTGATGATCCTGTAGCAGAAACACATGCGGTGAAAACCGACGTTGATAAGTTTGACAAAGCTGTAGAAAGTTTAAGTAAAGAAAGAAAGTATGATAAATGGGCCAGGGATGTACTTGGACGTTCAGTGTGTGTTAAACATCTTTATTTCGCTGGTGATAAATATCATCAAAAGTGAGATGTTGACTTCCGTATTTTCCAACAAATGCCTACAGTTTTTCAAGGAGTTTATAGCACCTGTGCTACACAACGGGCAGGAGTTATGGTACATACATAGTGTGATGCTATAATGCGACACTATTATGACATCGTTCCTTAGGCATGTGTTGCCTCAGTGGTAGAGGGAGGATGGAAGTGTAGAGGGGAGGGGGAAAGTGTGCTCGCGAGAAACATGCTGAAAGTCGCTTACATAGTTGTGCAATGTTGCGACATTATTCTGACATAACGTCTCGGAGTGTGACGACTCATTACACGAGGGAGGGTTGGGAAAATCCTAAGTTTAGTATTCCACCATACTGCAAATACTGATAATACGTAATGAATGGCAAGTTATCAGCAGCACAGCTATATTGTCGTATCTTATCAGACTGTGGACAGCAGTGTCGATACGCTGCAGACTGTGACATGTGATGAAGCGTGAGTAAAAACCAACATCTGAAGTGATTATCGAATGTTCAGTGATTAACAGTTAAGACAGAAATTAACGTTCTACTTGAGGAGCACTACATCTGTTATGTGCGTATAGTTTATAGAGCTCGGTAAAAAAACTGTTTCGAAAATTATAATAATTGTAACATCAATAAAATGTTTCAGATAAAAACACTAGTGTAATAAATTGAAGTCATGAGTTATTTGACAGGCTAAAGAAAATAAAGGAGAGGTAAATAATAAAAAAAAATTCAAACTCTTGCAGATAATTCACCGTTATTACATATATTTAGAAACCATTAAAACAGAACCATTCTTCAGAATACACAAATTTACCTTTGAGTACATACCTTCATAGCTGTCAGCCTTTGACTATAACAATTCATTGTTCAAAAGCTCACTCTCCTGTTAATTAGTAAAAAAAATTAAGCTCACTATAAGGTTTTTCTGGTTTTATTCCTTATAAGGTTATGACAAGTCCTCTATCTATTTACCTTACAGTTAATTTGAGGGCTAATTTAAAAGCAAGAGAAAATACAGTCGTTGTCTGAGAACACAGTTTGTGCCTCAGTGGAGTTATACATGCCCGATTCCCAGAGAACAATAACACGAGGTTTATTTTTATTATAATTTTAATTGATCTTTTATGTTTATCATTTCCTACTCAGTGGTAATGCTTGGAGGGAACCAAACCAGGCAAAACTAGACTACCTTACACTGAGAAAAAAGTTTTGTTGGTGCAAACAAAATTTGTTTGAATCAACCAAATTATTTGTTTGTATAGGGGCAAAGAAATATTTGTTTGCTCGTACCAAATTATTTTGTTCCCTTGATTTGTTTGAGGCAAATAGCTGAATTTTGTTAGCAGTACCAAATATTTAGCTGGCCATAAAAATATTTCGTTGGCTATATCAAAAGCACATGCAATATTTTAAGAACTAAAAAAATTATATTTTATAAACTTGACAATTTTTTTAAATTTTAAGAGCTAAAAAAAAAAAAAAAAAGCATGACCGTGCCTGGATTTTATCCATTATCCCTTCACTTGCCTCGTTCTGCCCATGACCTAACTAACTGAGCTACGAGTGCTTCCATGACAGCCAGATTGTTATTTGTAAAGGAATAGTTAAGTCGTGCACCGCAGGGCCGCGGCACAAAGAACGAGTCGTGCAGCTGCGGTGTTTTTCAAGTTTATAGCATTTTCTTTTGTGATCAATCGAATTAACCACTTTGAAATTGTTATAGCTAAAATTATGATACTAGAATTATGCTGATTAACAGTTTAGACGTCCTACTTGTCGCACAAACTTATATTTTGAAAGTTGAGGTATACATTGTTCGCCATCTTATCGCTTACGCACGCCAGCCAGCCATCTTCCGCAAGTCAACCAAATGTATTTAGTTTCGCCAACAAAATCATTTAGTCCATCGAAAAAATTTGTTGGTTCAAAGCACTTCACTTATAACTAACAATATTATTTTGTTGACAAGTTGTAACGAGATGTTTGTTTACACAAAATATTTATTCGACGTCCTGTAGCAACCAAATATACGTTTGGCACAAACAAATTACGTTTAAATGAATAATTTGGTCGAGGGAAATAATTAAATTAGTTTGGAGGACTCCAAGCTTGGTCTTACCAACAAAATATTGTTTAGCTGAAGCAAACATCACCCAAACAAATATATTTAGTATAATGCAACAATTCTTTCTCTCAGTGTAAGAAGCAAAGTGTGTTTGAGCCGTTTATCATTCGTTAACGAGTGATGATGGTGTAGTCGTTCAAAATATGTGGATTCACGACCTGGTTTACCGCGTTAGCGACCGACTATTAAATTCTGGATATGGCGGTTGAAGTCACTATTGGCTTCTCAGTTCGCATCATAACGTTACACGGCGGGTATGTGTGGGTTTAATCTATTGGTAGCTCAATGCGATACGAGAAATATATAGGAACTCCAGTTCTAAATATTTGTCTAAGCTTGTTGATAGCTAGTGTTGTGTATGTGTAATTGGTAAATTCTGGACTTCGTCGTTTATCGGGCGTCTTCTTCTGCGGTTGGGAAACCTCGTCAGATGAAAGACGTCGCCCCTGGGATGGCTGAATCAGTTGTACAGGGCAACAGGTCGGGTCGGCTAGGCAGTACGACGAAGTAGGACCTGAATTCGTCTCTCTGGATGGTGCGAAACTATAGCCCTGGTCACCGGCGATAGGGTGAAACTCCCTGCAGACGGCCCTCAGAACCTGGACAGTGGCCCTGAACGACGACCCTCCTGGCGGAATTCGTCGAAGATAGCTCTCGACGAGAAGTTCACTGCATTCGGCGTTTTGCCTCCATCCGTAATTAATTCATTACTGATACAGTAGACTTATTGGTAGACCTCTTCATATTAAGCCTCGTCGTCCTTCTCGAAGGCTACGTTCGTCGAAAAATCCCTTCCGTCGTCTCTCTTAGCTCTCGTTAAATTTTCTTTTTCTCCGAACTTTTTTCTTTTTTTTCTCTACGTTCCAAACTTCCCACACCTCACTTCTCTTACCCAATTTTACAACCTCTAGTCCCTATCGACAGCACGGCAAACCAGGTCACAGTACGCGATGGTGATCAAGTGAAACTACTTTCATAGGTATAAACCTGGAAACCATTACCACTGATAAATTCTATCACAATATACATTACAAAAAACAGGAACATGTAATAAAATAACACGGCTCGAGGCGTCTACGGCCAAAGATACGTAAGTATACATAGACAAACAAACGTCAATATTCCTAAACATAAACAAATCATGCGGATATATATATAAATAATCAATTGCTATGTTACAGACACCCCGGCCAGACGGATGAAGAGTTTAGTCTGTCCAGTATCAACTTTTCAATCGTCGATCAAACGTAACATTAACCATGAATTGTTTTGTTCTTAATTCTATTACAACATTAAGTGGTAACATTGAAAAATAAATCACATTTACAATCCCAACCTTTGTTTGAATAATATGGGAGAAAAAAAAAACAACGTAAAATAATATATAATCTAGTGAACAACACATGCCACAAATAATCGCAAATGTTCAACGTCTTAAGTAGCATGTTCACACTTCGTTTCGTTATTAGAGTCTCTTAACTCTCCTTTACAGCACTTGCGGTAACTGACGGCGTACTCAACAGTTTAAAACAACAAATAAATAATAACGAGGTTATAGAAACAAACAAATGGACATCGCCAATTAAGCTTAAATACAATTATAGTTTAAAAAATTATTAATAACTTTAAATTCAAGTACAATATAGTTATTAGTTCTCCTTTGAAAAGGTTCAATTTTCAACAGTGTTCATCACTCAGATGAGCTTCACACACAATATACACACATGCAGACAATTTCTCAGATGAGCTTTACAAACAGCGTATACATATACAGACAATTTCTCAGATGAGCTTCACACACAATGTATACAAATGCAGACAATTTGATTTCGGGGTGTTATCCAGAAACAGTTTCATTGCATGGCACAACCACTCCATTTGCACCATGCCCCTTAAGCACGGCGAAATCTTCTTACGTTGCCTCCGTCGCAGCAACGCCAAAGCACAACGCCGCTCGTTCAGCGTCATTATTTCTCAAATGGTTCTCGGGGCAGTTTATTTCCTACCGAGAAATAAACAGCAGTTTGTTTACTCCACACAAGCAACGATAGCACATATGGTCTTTGTCTTCCACGAAAGTTCATCGTATCATCTGATAACTAAATTCTAACAGCAGCTTCTGCACTCGACAATATGGCTCCGGCACACCTTTCTGTCTTTTATCCGCGGATACTTTGTCGGGTCACACCCTAACCATGAATGAGGCTGTCAGAGCGTAGCTGTATATTTAACAAGGAAACCAAATCTGCATATTGCAGAAACAAGTGTTCTTCATTGTTACAGTGTAGAATGAAATTAATTCTAAATGAGGTGAAATGAATAGTGAGATGTCCTATGTTAGGCTCAGTAGTCTGAAATTGGCTCGGAATAATATATATCCATTTTCGTTTATTAGCCCTGGCGTAGTAGTATCTACAAGGTCTTCCTTAAATACCTTTATGTATACATTTGCAGACATCAAATTATTGCGAGGACTTGTATAACTCAAAATCACAGATAAGGGTTTAGGTCTCCAACAAGAGTTCACTGTTTCAAATATGGCCAACCTATCCAGTTTTCCACGAAGTAAATGTTACAATTTCCCATAACGCTTCCAAGTACTCTACGTTAATTCACAATATAGTATTCCACTGATATTTGACTCGGCCCGGGAGTTCTTGAACTCCTATAAGACACAGAGGTTCTGCTTTACTCATCAGCAATCGTCACATGCGATACAATGGCGTAAGTGAAACCACAGAAAATCGGTACCTAAGCCGATGCTAAACAAAGTCAACTGGGCAAACACACTTCCAGGACCAATTATCACTACAACGCCTGCAACTTGGGCAAATCGCGTCACAATCTGTTCATGCAGTATACTCATTCCTTTCATATACCACAGACTTAACTCGGTCAAAATTCTTGGTAATCAGTACTGTGAATTTACCTTAACGTACTCATTCTTTACGTTCTTCTTCCGCAATTATCTACTTGCGCAACTACGTCAAATTGTATCGGCCTTTTATTCAATTCGTGTCTGGATTTATTAATTCATAGCAATTATTCTTGATGACATTGTTGACCTTGTACGGACCTTCGTAGAATAAGAACAGTTTTTTGGTAACCCCGGCCCAAAATTATGATATAGGGTGTGTCCTAAACAACACCAGATCCTCTATTTCAAATTTACTGACTTTTGATGTCTTGCTGTACTTGTTTCTTCTTTTCGCCGTTGCTACTAGACGACTACTGACTAACTTGTTTATTTCTTCTTTCACATTCATGCCATTCATATTTTCCGTAGTACCGTCGAGATTTCCTGTGTCGAATCGCGGGATCGTCAGTGAATCGAACACCTCCGATCGTCTGTGGGTTAGTACTTCAAATGGTGTGAACTTTGTAGAGACATGTTGTGATTCATAACTAGTTCTACCAAAACCAATTTATCTGTCTAGTTTTGTTGATTGTTATGGCAGCGGATTCTCAAAATTTTGAATACCGCAGCTGTACCCTCGGAAGATGCTACCCAATCGCTCGGTTTGGTGGTCTTCAGCGAATAGATCGGTACTTCTTGGTGAATTAGACCAACTAATTTATCAGAATAATGCCATTCCTCCGGACACGTTGTCCTTGTCGCCTCGGGAGAAGAGACTTACCACCTACCAAAATTAAAAATTACGTTGTATTTGGTGAGAAAGTCAGCGCCTGAAATTAAAGGTTTTGTTAGGCCTTTAACTATCAAAACTGCGGCTTCCTTCACTCCTCCTAGCCCACGTATTTGTAAAACTGTCTGACGATTGATCATCGGACTAGTCTTCGAAGTGGCACCTATAACTTTTATTCTGGGCACAGACATTACAGGTAATTTTACGCCTGAATTTATTAGATGCTCTGCCACCTCCTCCGAAATGCAAGATATTTCTGCACCTCTGTCTAGTAATGTTGGCAATTCCTCCCCATAGGTATCCAGCTTTAATTCAGGGCAAAGAACTTCGCATTTAATGTCTTCGCTGTATTCAGAATCCTTTAATAAAAATTCTCTATCGCTTCCAGTGCTAAGCATTGCATTTATCGCTAATAACTAGCCGTTGTTTCCAACGACATATATACGGATAGACCCAGCGTAGGCTATACTCTATGCACTGCCGATGTGTGGCCAAAACAAAACAGCTGATTGTGGCCCGCTTTTGCTGTGGAAGATAGGGTTTATGACATATTTCAGGTGTGGACGTGTAAAATGTAAAGGAATTTACCTACAAAAGTCTGATTTCTTGTACTAGACATAAAACGCAAGTTATTTTTACACATTATATACCCATTTATTTGGTTGTAATGCAAAATGAGACAAGATATATCGTACTACTACACTGTGCGACATTATTTACTTTGTATTCAAAATACGTCTGTGGTTAATCATATTGGTAATTAATTAAAGGAATACAACACTGGCTTAAAATATTTAATGTTTACGCAATGTTTGAATATTTGACACCTTTGTATTTGCCGCAATAACCTACACTTGTAAATAAATTCAATGGTTCAGCTATATTGCACTGCCTAAATAGTAGTGTTTGTAGGGATTCCATTAAACCTCTTGACTTTTCTCGTCTAGCCCTGGAAAATAAAATGGTACTAAGGTTTGGGTAATAACAATCATACTGCCAAAACTTGTAATGAATGAGACAGTAGTTATGCCATTGGCTAATGACAGTATTCTATTGAGCAGTAGTAGCCTTTTTGTGAATTTGGCTGTAATATTTTGTCCCACCCAAAATTCACTTTTCTACGACATGAAACCAGTCCTTGAGAGGGTGAATTCAGACACAACCCACATAGTGTTCAAAGCAAATGTAATATTTTTTTATCCAAGTCCAGTGAAATATTACTTGTACTTGGTCTAGAGTACATAATGAAATTATTTTTCAAAACCAAATTGGAAACTTAACAGAAGTGTTGTTAACGATAGGGGTTGTAGGTAACTTTATCTTGATTAATCAATGTTTAATGTAAACAACTGCATTTATACCCCTGCATTGTAATATGATATATATATTTAATATGTATACAGTTAGTTAAATAAATTTATCCAATTTATCCTGGTGCAAAATTCTGGCTAAGCTACACAGTGGGAACGAGAGAAGTTTCTTTAAGCTGGCTATGGACCAGCATACAGGTAAAAGGCACCTAATTAATTTAAGGCTCGTTTTCTGTCGCCATACTGAATTTTATTATTTTTCGTTTTTTTGAAATTCTGAGCAGAAAAATGTTAAACATACGATTATACCTCAAATTCTATTTACTTTTCACTTGAATGAGAGATTTTGGTTAGCACTTAACATCGAGGTCTTTAGCGCTGGGGAGGGGTGACATGAGGCGGGTGTGGAGCAGCACCGGAATGAAAGGGCGGAGAAACGAGAGATCCCCGAGAAAACCCAACGACATCGTCCGGCACGATTCCCACATGCGAAAATCCGGGGATCGACCCCGCCGAAACTCGAGCCCGGATCGCCTTGATGGGAGGCGAATGGTCTGACCATTAGGCCACCGCGGCCCCCACATATATGGTGATTGAGTTGGTAATGTGTAATTTGGTCGCAATCTGTCAGGCAAATAAAGGATACAAAAAATTTATGCCCAACTGATAGATGCATAATTATATGAGGGGTTGAAGTATGTCAGTAATTTTAATACATTGTGGTTATTGTATATTGGCTTTGTTTGTTTAACCCATGTTTAAATATAAAGGGAGTTAAGTCAGGGCTGCGATAACATATTGGAAAATCGTTTTATGAGTTCCTACAAAAATACACTTTATTATGCAAAACTAAGGAATCATGACTTTCCTTCACGTTCATTCTAACCCCCTCATATGTTACCAGCTCAATCGTCATATTTGTACTGTAGTGTAAGGATAATACAATTTGCATTATAGTCGCAAATTTTACCTTTTTACTTTCAGAATTTCAAAAATGTAAAGTGTAAGCAATAACATCAATAACATAAATGTAAAAACGTTAAGAAATTTGTGACTGTTATTGTATTGACTCTAAATTGTCCACAAGAACTTAAATTTTCAAGCATGTTATGATGAAAGAATTTATTGTGCCGACAAAGTCCCTGTTGTACATATTTCTGCTTCCACCGAACTCAGTATAATTTTTTTTGCAATAACTGCATTACACAAACAATTTATAGTACACTGATAAATATAAGACAGCCTACCAGCTTGTGTACAGTAATATTTGTAACACTGTAAATAAATTGTACAGTACCAGTAAAATTAAATTTTTTCTAAGATTACAAATGTTTTGCGTTCCAGACAATATTAAACGTTGTTGTGTTTTAATAAAATACGAACCGTTCCATTTTGTTAAATTCACCAAGTGCCAAGAAACTATCTCCACAAGAACAAATATAAATTATATTCTATATTTATCACAGAAAAATCAACTAGGCAAATTAATTACTACCCACAACATTACAAACAACTTATACATTTCTAAAATAACCTAAAATCCTGGTATTTCATATGTGAAGAAACTATCTACAAATAAGTACTAATATGCGATCTGTTTTTAAAAATTCGAAGATGGCATATTCAAAACTAAATAACAATATATTTTGAATACATAAATAGCCCATGCGTTATTCTATTATACGCAAATAACTATCTGCGTAACACAAGTACAAATATACATACAGAGCTTGATTTTTAACATGGAAAGAAAAAAGCACATTCAAGCAATACATACATTATGAATTAAAATCGGTTAAAAAAGTGTACCTGTGGAACGATATTGGTGTCCCTTTTACTGCTTTTTCATTACAACCGTAGGCAACACATTTATGGACCATTTTTACAACACGCTGCAGCAAATTTTAATAGCATCCATGCGAAAACAGGCCACAAACAGCTGTTTAGGGAGCGAAGTTGTTATTGCCTCAATATTTTTGCGGCATACTGGGTCTACCTATATCTATGTATATGGTTGTTTCACTTTGGAGTATCAGGTTGTGCGGCAGCCATTTAGTGTTCATTGCTAACATTTACTTGGTGAAATACTGATTTAATCATGGAGGTATTATTCTATGGAGTGGACGCCTTTGAGCAAATTTGAAGCCAGCCAACATACGACGTTTAAAGACAAAGATAGAGCTAGTGGTGGCAAAAACGTGTAAACATTGCATTGAGCTGAATGAAAATGTTGTAGTTTTTTGTTAACTACACATTATGGTGAAAGTTTGTGCAGCTCTTGGCCTTACAAACATATTCGATCGTTGCGGACGATTACCTTTGTACAGGTAAGACACTTTTATTTAAATTCATCAAGTTTATAAAGTACATACACACAGCGAGAGCTAAATCGGTTTTTTATATTTCTGAAGCAATTATAAACTGTTGTGTACGATTCAAATAAAGAATTTCGCAAATTTTTGTAAAAAAAATTACATCATTACATTGCTTTCTGCTATTGTTTTGCCACCCAAAATATGGCGACTCATGAAAAGTAACGTCCTGCGCATGCGCAGTTCGAAAATGTTCGAAAATGATCGGCATCACACGATTACCATTGAAATGTACGGCAGATGCAGATGCCACTCCATAGACTCATACCTCCATGGTTTTAATATCCTGGCTTGTTCTATAGATTTTACATATCACACTACTCGTACATGTCTCCTTTATCGCTGCCCTATCTGCGACTAACGATCGGAGATCTTCTTCGCCAGCCAAAACTAGATTACAGATCTCTTTCTTGGCGATGAATACCTGGACTTTGTCCCAGGGTCATCGGGCCCTTCAAATTCGGGTGCTCTGGGGTTCAGAGGTTTATTACATTCAAAATACCCCTCAATGTCCCTCTTGGATGCCGACTCGGATACACGATGCTTGTTGTCGTTCGCCGAAGAACTTTGTGTCTCACCAGCCTTCTTGTCTTCGACTTCGCTTTCCGTGCCCCGGGATCTCGACCTAGACCTGGATCTCGAAGAGTGACGTCTGCTTGAGCGATATCGCCGACTTGTCCTTCGGTACTTATTTACTTTAACTTTGCCACAGAAATCTTTCTTGACAGGATGACTCGTCGTCTGACTTGCTAGCATGGGACTTACGAATCACGTTGACTTCTTTTTCAAGGTCATTGTGATCGCTCCTGCGGAATTTATCGCCACCTTGATACCCAGTGTTGCCGTAAGGCCTATCCTTACTGTGGTCCCATGGTGGATGACGGATTTGACGTTCCAGTTTGTCCAACATTATCAGTTGTTCTCTGTACTCAGTGAGCGGAAGGTTATATTTACCTACCAAAACTATCTAATAAGGTGGTGGCATCTGTGCTGTTAACATTAAAATCAATTCCGTCTCTGTCATTTCTGGGGTGAGATGTCGGCTATGTTCGTACATGTAGCTAACATGCTCATCCACTGTGAATTCCGGTCCCGTTGGTTCCTCATGTACTCTGGTGATCTGCCGCTATTGTGGTACGTCCTGATGTTGGTATAGGGTACTCCTTCCCTGTCTGACCTTCCTCGTCTGTCCCTTCCGGTTCCCAGTTTAACGATTTGGTGGTCGTTCCACTCTCGACTCTCTCTTCCACTTCCCAGTTTAACGACATGGTGGTCGTTCCACTCTCGGCTCTCCCTTCCACTTCCCAGTTTAACGACATGGTGGTCGTTCCACTTGCTAGCATTCGGGTACCTCTGGCCTCTGTAATAGTTCGGCCCTCGGTAGACATTATATTTACCTCGGTACTGGTTAGAGGGTGTTCTCCAGCTGATCAGATGTACTCTAGGGTAGGCCCCTGTTTATTTTGGGTCCCTAGACTGGTTATTTACCTCCTGGTTCCTTTGGCCGTGAAACCTATAAGGTGGCAGGTGGTCGGTTCTGACTTTGTCGTACCACTTCATTTTCCCTTGGTGGAGGTAATCGGACATTTCTCTCCAGCTGATCGGCTTTTAACAAATGATAACGAAAATCTGCAATGTCCTTAAAATTACTGCCAGTCAATTGTCTCTGATAGTTTACAGGTAACTGAGAAATCACTAAATCCACAAACTCATCTAAACTCATGGGAGTTCAAAAATATAGTTGAAATGCTCATCTATGGTTCTGCCCCTTTTAGGATCATATTTATCCTGTGCCAGTTGGGATCGGACTAGTCCCTGGATGCGTAGACTCCAGAACTCGGACAGTAATAAGTCTTTAAATTGTATATAGGAGGTTACGTTCTCCTTCTGTACTTCCCACCAGTAATATGCAGTACCTTCCGAGCTGAAGTTAATACATTTCGGTATTTCGTGATCGGTAAGTGCGAATAAGGTTGTATATTCATCCAGCTTTTTGATGTAATTGACAGGGTTTTCGTACTGTTACCCTGAAAATTTAGGAACATTCTCAGCCCACTGCTTGGCTGGGTGATGAGCAAGATTAGCTGCCGGGACACTGTTGTTGGAAATAGTGCTCACTGGTAAATGTGGAGAAGTTACAGTAGGTTATATGGTGGTTAGGTTTAGGTTGATGTAGGAGGGTGGGTTTCAACACTGATTTTATTAACTAGGTTATTAACTCGTTCTTCTAGACCTTCAGTCCTAGCCTGACTTTCTGCTCTGGTTTCACTGACCAGTTTAGCAATACCTTCAAATTTAGTGCCTATGTGTCTGTCATAACTTTCAATTTGCCTGTCAACTTCCTCTGATATTTTGTTGATGTGGGCAGTTTTATTTGGGCTAGCCTGCTTTTCAAGTACTTGTACACGGTGCTCCACATCATATAGTTTCAGAGTAAATTCTTCACGTGTGAACTCTACTGCTGTCTGCAAGTCAGAAATTCTGGAAGTGTTCTGAGCTACTAGAGCTTCAGTCTGGGTCTGAATTCGGGTCGCCTGTTGGTCTATATATCTTGTTGGGTGTTCACTGTGTTGGTTGAGATCTGCTCGAGTGGCCATATGTGACCACTGCTTGGTCTGAGCTTTCAGTTTGTCATTCAACTGCCGTTGACTAGCCTCTAGTTTTGTCTCTAGGCTACGTTGACATGCCTCTAAGCTCTGTTGACTACACTCTAATTTAGCCTCTAAATTACCTTGACTAAGGGTGAGATTCCCTATCATTGAGGCTATGTCCTCTACCGTAATAGGACGTGAAGTAGTGGATTCTTGGTCAGTGTTCAGGTTATTGAAGCCTGGTGGTGGTGACCTTGAAACAGGAGGGACACTTAGTACCTCCTCTACACTAGTCTCCAAGGCATTATCTCCTGTCCCTCCTACAGACGGATCACACTCTGACATTTCAGGGAACTCCATTAATTCTACTCCCTCTCGGAGTAGTCTACGTTCCTCCGCAATAGAACTGCGCAAGAAGTACGACATATTCTCACCTTCCATTTTTGGATAGACTGTACAAAATCTTGGACACAATTAGGAATAAGGACAACAGACCTGTTATTCGTGCTACCACGTTGGGCTGACACTGTGACGAAGCATAATAAAGAAGGACTACTTAATAAGTAGTAATAATAGTGTATTTTACTTACTGTCTATATAGTGTACTGTGCTGAAGAAATATATTTATTAAAGTGATTAAGTTTCAAGGTAGTGTTGGTGTGTAGGTAGTGACACCTGAATATCCACATCAACAGAACACAGACAATTCAAACACAATTATGATTTCAAAAACAATGTAATTTACTATTAGAAAAGGTATGATATCATGAGAGGAAACTGACTGAAATTTAAAATTAAAACATAGCATTCAAAATCACACAGTTCTGAGATCGTGTTCTGAAATTAAAATGATTTATTACCAATAAAATAGTAGCACTTCAAAAGATTAAAATTCATCCTCAGGGTTCAAATATCATTTCAACTTAAATGTCTCAAATAATTACTCGGCTGCTCAAATATAAAGATTAATTTTCCCAGGACTTCTGGGTACAGGTATATAGTTATCCTTTAAAAAACGTCCAAATTAAGAAATTAACAGTTTAAGTTCTGGAAAAGTTCAACTTAATCATCATTAAAACCAAATTATTTGCCGTAATATACAAAATTTTGGGTGACAAAGAAATGTTCTAATTTTGTCTTAGCTAGCCAAAATGGCTTACAACGGCGTCCTCTTCTTTTCTTGTTGTTTCCTATTAAATTACTATTGTAGTTCCTATCGCTCGATCATTTTCTTTCACGGTCGGAAAGCCTACAATATTCACTAGCTTTTGGTGACACTAACTCAAATCCTATACTTAGGATGGGCCCAAATTCAAACGAATTTATTAGGGCGTAAAATTAATCCGTCACCATTAGTTTGAAGAAGGTACCAAAAAGTCCCTGTAGCAAACGTAAAATTAAGGACTACAAATTCATAATCTCCAATCCTTAATTAAAATAGTGAAAACGTGTTATATAGGTATCGCAAGTAAAAAAAAAATAGTGAAATTATTACTTAAATATTAATAAAATAACAATCAGCAATTAAAAATTATTACATTTACTGTAATTACAACTCTGGATAAAACCATTTAATATTAATTAGCGACTCGTTCTCGGCATATAATCGCCATGTTGTCAGATTAAATAAATTACGTCGGTGCTTCTAAAATTACGGTAAAATATTACAAATACTTTAAAACACATAATATAGCATAAAAATACGTTTTTAGTGGTTAAAATATATTTCTGTAACTTTTAAAATGGGTTAAATTTACCGTTAATGCATTTACTATAATATTCATACTGCATATGTCACAAGAGCATAAAAATTATGTCTGCTGCTTTATTTTGGTTTTATAAACTAAAACCTAGAAACCATTTTATTTATCAGTGCAATTTTATTAATTAATTTATGTTTTGTTTAAACTTAGTCTATAACATTGGTTACATGTGACCCACTCAGAAGTCATTGCATTAATACAACATTTTCCAAAACATTTCGTCATACCACCTACTCTGAAAACTAAAGTCACATTGCAGAATGCATATGTCATACAAATCATTTAATAACTTAGATTATAGTACCCATTTTGAAAACATATGACATTATACCCACTCAAAAAACATTGGTACAATTTCTGTGAGCAGTAAGCACATTTCCATTAACATGGTCATGATGGCCATTCTGAAAACATTAGTTATAATACCCATCCTGAAAACAATGGTTGCAATGCCAAATCTGTAAACATTGGTAGTACTGCCAGTACTGAAGACATTTGTCATACTACATTTTCTGAAAACATTAGTTACATAAAATATTAAGAAAGTGCTGATCACACTACTTATCCTGAAAACATTCATCACATTAATTATTATTAATATTAAAGTCATACTACGCATGCTGAAAATTTTGGTCACATTCCATTCTGAAAACATATGTAATTCGACCCTTTCTGAAAACATTGATCATGCTAACTATTAAAAAACAATTGCTTCACTACCCATTCGAAAACATTCACCTCGTAATTTGCTTTTTTATAGATGGTCCGGGAATACTAAAAGAAGTCAACACGGCAACAGCAGAGTCAATCAAAGCAGCTACCTCAGAAGTAATAAACCTGTGACGGCCCTATTTAATTGATACTTTTATATATAGAAATTAATGTAGTTTAGGTTAATTATGATGATTGATTGTAATGAAGGGGCCTTTATTGTCATATGTAACATATTGCCATCCATTATACCTTCAGTATTGTTTGTGAGGGGTCTGTGGGATCCTATGACAGGCCAGTATAAAAAAACAGTAGAAAATATGACTATTACTAATATTATCACAGAGGTATCGTGTCTGGTATCGTTTTAACCTGTGGAATGTCACAGACTCGAATATGCTAGTAACATTAAGATAATTTTATGTATAATGATTATAGTTTTTAAGAGTGATAATTGCCCGCCGGTCTGGCGACAATAGAGCAGTTGATGCATGGGCCGTACCACATGCTGGCCTAGAAGGGGGCGCCCATCCTCCCCCTGTCACCGTGCCATACAATCCCCTCTCTTTCTCTCTCGCCTACACATTTATTCTCCTTTCCCCCTCCCCCAACAGACCTTGTAACGTATGTAATCTGAATTAGGATTATATTAATTGAAGATAGCAAGTAGTAATTAGGCTAAGTGTTTTATTTGTAATTGCTGTGAGAATGTGCCCATGTTTAATTTGATTTTAAATAAATACGAAGACTTCCACAAAGGCCAGGGCTTCGCTCTTATTGGTCGGGGGAACCTACCCGCCCCCATTAGTCCGGTAGGGCGGGAAGGGGACGTCACCTAAGAGAGAAAAGTCGCGACGCAGAGACGCAATGGAGTCTTAAGACGAGCCGGGTGTGTGTGAGCTCCGGAGGACAAGTGTCGGGATCTTCGTCGTCGGGTTTGTAAGGACGGTGGACAGCGAGCTCGGGGTCACCGGAGTGTGGACTTTTCGGGTGATCGCGGCCAGTACCTGCAACATAATTAACGTCGTGACCGATCAAAAGCCGCCGGAGGAAGCGCCTATTCTTTTCGTCGAAAGAAACTATAAGTATTTACCTCTCGTGACGCAACCCACAGTGCGTGAGTCCCTAAAGCAGATTTAAAAGAGAAACTCCTCTGTTTTTTTTATTTCAATTAGAGCTAGCCGGGCATACTACAACATTACTTAATACGAACCCAATCATCCAGCATTAATCACGTAAGAGACAGAGCATCGACACCTCTTATTATAACCAAACGCGAGTCACGAACACCATCACCGGAACATGGCAACTTGGCGCCCAACGTGGGGCCTTCGAACCGCACACCTGGGAGAAAGACTCTTGTTTGCAAACACCGGTGAGATACTACTTCTGTGAGGTTGGGACTTGTGTTGCGCGCCGGAACGGATGTGGTGGAGCTGTTAATCCCGGTTGCCGCGAATGAGACCTGAGGGCCTATGCTCGAGTTTTCGTTCGTATGCGAATCGCCCGACTGACCACTCGAAATGCGCTGTTGGTATGTTGAACATTCTGCCGTCCTCGTACACGAGATTCGTATACGAAAATCTCCTCGAGTGGTGGCAGGCGGCCGAATTGGGAATTTCGCATACGAGAAGCCGTAAAAACCGAAGCTATGGAGCAAGGTTTCAACAATTATATGCATATATATTTCTTTAAGTTCCCAATAATGTTTAAATAGAAACTCGCCATTAATTAAGTTAAGTGTTAAATATGTTAGTAAGCTCTTTGCAATAGTATATTTATTTTCCAAAAAAAAATACACACTCTTAATCACAAAAATAATACTGTATGCATTAATTCTGAATAAGCTATTTTAAAGTTAATATAGCTACTAACAATTTTTAGTTAAAGCCACTCACATTGCATTTTATGAGTCGCAACATTTTTCTATTGACTGAAACATACAAATTTGTGGCTTCAAAGAACTCAGTAAATTATTAACAAAAATCCACTAAGGTACAGGCAGCACAGTAAAAAAGAAAAACATTATGTAAAGAGTGGGCAGTTGATCGTAGAAAAATATAACTGTCTGCTAGGTTCCATTAATCAACATACATAGTTGTTTTTTTACATTATTTGTGTATTTATATACATTTTGTTATTCGTCTGTGAACAGTTGTAACATCTTTATACATAAAAATGAAAGCTGACTGATTGACTGACTGACTGACTGACATATCAAACTGCAGCCCAAACCACTGGACCTAGAATCGTGAAATTTTTTGTGGGGGTTCCCTTCAGGTCGTAGGCGAGCACTAAGAAGGGATTTTTCGAAATTCGACCTCTAAGGGGGTGAAAAGGGGTGAAATGTGTTTCCGAAGAAACTTCGATA
>PNEQ01000401.1:3488-18475 GCA_003012365.1 Medauroidea extradentata
ATTCGTTCGCGCCCCTCGGCTTACCACGTGCTAAACTCACACAACGCGACACACGTCTGGCTCCCTCAACAGTCAAGAACAAAGTGACCAGCTATAGCAACCGCAATGGCGTCCCAAGGTACCATGGCGGCCTACCTTCCTGTAAAATGTTCTATAACATTCTAGTGAGACCAAATAACCGGTCTGGATACAAAATAAACAAACTAAAATTACCGAAAAATCAGCAAAATTCTGCTAAGCACAATGACGTATTTCATTATTTTACTGAATAATTATTACAATAAAAAAATATATTAATTAAAGTTTTGGCATCAGACATTGCCGGCAGTACACCTTGCAGTACCCTCTGTGAACCCCTATTGGTGTGGCCCCCGCGGCACCATGGCCGTGTTGGCCGAACTCATATATATAACTTTTAAAAAATCAATTTCTCATAAAATTCCTAAGAGTTGCTTGAATGTTTATGCAGTTTCAGAAAAGTCCACACAAGCCATATTTATTTTAAATTCACGTGCGGTCCGAAAACAGAACTCAGAATAATTCCAACTTAAAGCTAGAGAACACATTATTTGACGTTAAAATATTACAATGAAAAGACTAATCACTAGCAATTGCATCCAGACGTGGTTTTCTGTTACTTTACTGTTTCGCCAGGCCCAGTAGCGGTTTTACATTTATAGAGTGGGTTTTATAGGTGATATCCTGTTCAGCAAAATTATAATATTTAAATTACGTAATTAACCAAATTACTTTCTTAGAAAATTATTAGGAATACAACAACAAACGTGAAATTCTTATTGAGACAAATACTCCTGAAACTTACAATTGTATAAATACTTTTCAAATTAATAAAGGCATCATCACTGCCCTATACTTAACTGACACTAGGCTGACCAGCTCTCAATTCTGAAGTGTCAGTAACACTGGCTGGCATCATTTATGCAAAAATAAACATTAACAGGGACTCTAGGCAAAAACCCTAGAAAACACACAACTGACTTATCGAAAAAGTATACCACAAGCGCAGGCTGGTTGCTTCACACATCATTAATAAAAATATGATAAATAACACACAAATAGTAAAAAAAAATTCATACATTACACAATCAGCAAAAACAATAAATAAATAACTTGCCTACAAACTACCACATTTATTTGGAGATGACAATTACAGTTAGTGTTTCGAGATGTGCTACACTGTCTTCTCTGCAACAGGATGAAGAGGTTGATGGTGACCTGCGACCCAGACGAAGAGCTATGTCGTGTACAACGTCACGCTGCTCCCACTTATCACTGATGGGCCTGCTCAGTTCCGGGAGACCGGCCAGCTACGCAGAGCCCACCGCAGAAGGTGTAGACGTCCATCGCTCCAACCAGGACCACCACAAGACTCACCAGACTTCAGAAGGGAAGTGTGACAACGTCCCTATCCCACGAGCCAACACCCCAACCAGATCCAGGCATCACGAACTACCCAGCAGCAGAAAGACTTTGTGCGTCTCACGTGTCAGCAGTCGACAAATGCTGAACATCAACATGCCGTTACCAGAAGAGTATTCTGATGACACGATGGATGCATCTCTTTACAAGAACACCAGTGAGATATACTACATCAACGAATGTTCAGACAAGCAGGAAAACTTTCAAACTAGAAACAGCGTAGCGGGACGTGAGGATATAACAAGTGAAAAAGAAAATTTTCAGTCAAACCATGATTATGAAGCATCTAGCATAAGAACTGTTGCTGAAAGAAGTTCTGTCAGCTCTTGCATAACATCTAAATTTGTAACAAAGGTGGAATGCTATGTTAGAGAAACAAATGAGGGGGATGTGAATGATGGTGACACATCCAATAAAAGCAACTTCCAGGCACAGCATTCTCGTAACGACTCCCCAACTTTGCAGTGTTCCGAGTGCCATCCCCTACTTTCCAAGGACAATGCGGTAGGGACACTCATGTATAACTCTGAAAACGAAAATTCAACTAGTGCAAAACTTTTATATCATCATTCTTCCCCACCATGTACCGATACCATGCATGCCTCTTGTTCAACAGGATGCAGTAAAACTTTGAACAGCCCCACACATGTGCATACATCTGCTCCATGCGTAGACTGCAACACTTACTCTTTGTCAGATGTAGACAGTAAAGGCTCGAGATCAAGTAAACGAGCAAAACACACACATGAACCAAAGACTAATTCTTTTCAACGTGCATGTTTAAAAGAAACCTCTTCTAATTCCAATACTCATGCACATAATAGTTCATGTAAACACTCATCAAAAACTGATAATTTTAGTGGTCCACTTGGTAAGCATTCTCATTCAGTAAGATCTGAAATAGGTAAATGTAACAAACCTCAAGAAACCTGAGTACAAATTCAGAAAAAATAGCAATAAAGCTAATAACTTGCATTACGTGGAATTGAAATACTCACTAAAAATTAAAAATAGAATGCTATTTTTCATTAGATGTAAACATTTTAGGGTCCTACCATTTAAAATTAGTTGATCAGTACAAGCACACAATATTTATTATGTTTACAAACAATAGTACCTATTTGTAATGAATCAGACTTTTATAAGGTATGTATTTATAAAACAGTGTATAATTTGTTCAGCTGCATTTTCACTTGTTTCAAGCTTTTAGATTTCGGTCTACTTTAAATTCTAGAAAATTGTATGCTATTTGTGCCTCAGACTAAGAAATTAAAGGACGTGTAGAATTGTAATATAGGTCTGTCTTTGAGACAATAGGCTGTGTATAAAAGGGTTTAGAAACAGGGGGAGACAATTTATCTTTGTGGCAAGATGTACTGAATTAGGTTTGTCATTGGATCTAAAAAAAAGCAATACTAGAAAGTTCAGTATTAAAAATAGCAATAACATTCATGTAGATTTTAAAGTAAGTTGAATCCATTCTGCAGTCACTGAACTGTAATTTCAAGAGGTAGAATGTTACACAAATCTAAAGAACTAAATTCTTTACAAATTCTTTTAAACAAACATTTTTACTGGTTTTACGTATTTGACTACCCTAAATCATTTAAGTGCTCTTTTCATGACAAATTTACAAAACTGCAAGGAACAATATCAGACACTGCCTACTCGAGTTCCACTATTCTTTAAAGCTATCCCTAATTTCAGTAAATATTCTGTATGCAGAACATTAGCAACCATGTATCTTGATCTCTAAATGCAAAGAGAGTAAAAAAAATACATCACCTGATAAATATGATTAAATTTTGTTCATAGACTTGGTCAGCCTAATTCTTGGATGACCACGTACTATATTACACTTGAAAGACGAGTCTGTCAGCATTGAATACTAGTACCACGACATAAACTGCACCACTGCTTTCATCTAAAAGTAACTTGTGCTACACAATATACTGGCTTACAAGAAAGAGTATGGGCTGTTAAAGAGTGCTGCAGACGTAAGATTTGTGGCATGAACAAGAATATGCTATTACATGTTAAATTCAAAGGGGCTCAGTTATCTTTCATAATGTCACTTTCCGACAAAAATCTGTTTTATGCTTTGATGAGGAAAATATTGCTTCAAGGATAAAAATATGGGGAAAAAAATGAGTATGTGTTTTCAAATGTTTTTCGGCATAAAAACACTTATTTGTTCATAGTTTCAGAGTACTGAAAGAACAGCCTAAAAGATCTTACAGTAATGTGGGCTTCACCGAGACAAACAAAAAAAGTCACTGGAGACATACAAGTAGGTTCGACAGGTAATGAGCCACAGCGAATATAGATAATTTAACACGTAATTCCACGTCCTTGCTCGTGCCAGGGCTCTGGGACAGGTAGTGCCTAAGAAGGCTGCTTACCTAACAATCGAACTATGTTGCTGTGGGTTGGAAATATGCTTTGTTTTCTATATCACTACACATTGGTGCCAATCCACCCCTCTGCTTAAAGAAGACACATTTCATATGAGAGATGTTAGGGTACTTTCAAAATGTCTCACATATTAAAAATTCTGTTTCCAAGCCCTCAAATATGGTTTTAAAATATTTTACTGTACAGTTTAAATCTGGTGCCCATATTGATATGAAACTGCTGACAGGTCGTACAACAAACTTTGCAGCAGACTTCCCAAAAATAAAAAGACCCTGTCACAGCTTTAAGTTCCATAGATTTAGCAAAATGAAGAAATACTGCATTCTGGTCAAATGCCTTTAGCACAAGAGTAGAAGGCCACTATAATTTTATCAAACTTAATTTAGGCATGGGGAAACCAATCCACGTGGGTGAATCTTCTGTGGTAGACGGACTATCTAAATCCTAAAGCAGGTAGCATTTAAAAAAAATTACAGTGCAAAATCAGCTTTGTGCTAATAAACAGTCTGTAATGTGTGCATCTGCTGCGTATTGAAGATAGCCCGCTCTCACACTCGGATAGCATCTTGTCTTGTCTGCGATAGACTAAAGCAGTTCCCCGGCCTGAAACCACGACTGTATCCTGCTGCCTAATAAGAAACTTGTAGGAACCTACTGAAAAACAGCAAGAATAATTTTTAATGTTTTTGATTTTCCTTATTAGCAGCAGCACTCACGTTTGACTGTAAAGCAAGCAGCCAGTTTGTGAGCGGTGAAATCAAAGGTTCCGTACCTTGTCACAATAGTACAGGTGTTTTTCGAGTAAGCACGAAATTATTGCTGATAAATGGCACGAATATAGTAACGACACATCATAAACACAGCAGATAATATAAACTGTGTCACGCTTCTCTTTAAAAAAAAAAAAAAATTTATAGCAAAAAAAAATACATTCACATCAGAAATGAGCACGTGGTCCTGACGAGACCAATGCTAAGGATTTTAACATTAAACTACATTATATGTCGCTCCGTACCTGCCGAACCTACATATATACTACCATTGGTTTTTTGTTCATCACTGCGAGACCCACATTGCTATAGGTGCACTTAGGCATATTTTTAAATAGCCAGGAAACTATGAGCAATTAAGTATAAGCGTTCTAAAACATCTCAAATTTTTAGGGTTGTGCGAACATTCGTTATAATGAAACGATAACGAATAATCTGCACGTTCGTTTTCGGTTTCGGTAAGAAAATTATTTGGTGAAAGTCTAATGAAACAAAAATTCTCGACTTTCACAAATACTAAAGTTGTTATCAAATGATCAGCTTTAAAATGTCTGCTGTAAATTTGTTTTTCAATTTCTGCTCAGCAGGAATATTTCAAAACTAGTCTTACACTGTTATACCACTAATGATACAACACAATGTAGCTCCTAATGTGTCTCTCCAAGTTAAAATAATACACAATGAAACCTTTAACACCATCATAAAACTCTCATTTAACATTCATTAAGGTCAAGCTCTCACAAAATTAGTTTTCATTTTCGTTTCGATTTTGTGAAGTAAAGTGACATATTTTTCATATTCGTTTCGCTAAACAAAAAGCCACATTCGCACAACCCTACAAATTTTTTTCTACATTTTTATTCTTGTAGCAATATTCTTATTTTCTCAATGCAGGAAATGGTTTTTGTCCAAGAGCAATAACCTTAAAAATGACTGAGCACCGCTGAATATAATGCAACAAGTAAATCCCTATTCTTGTTCACAACATAGCTTTGAGGTAGGCAGCACCCTTAATGCCTATTTCCATAAGTTTAAACTATGGCAACATGTAGCCCTAGCCACATCAACAAGCATTTTGTTTGTGACAGAAGGCAATACAGTTGTGTTTCTCATCAGAACCAAAGGAGGAATAAAAGCAATATAGGTGCAGGCCTCTTATTATTCTGTCACTTTCAAGTCTACCAACATGCCAAACAGCTCCAGTTAGGCAGCAATGAACATGCTAACTTGTACCCTTGATGGTCAAGAGCAAAGAAATTACTACATAGTTGTCAAATATTGTTTACCTTATCTGCCAAAAACTATTCATCATTGGCTGTGTTTTAATTATTCCATCATCAAAAAAGAGAGTATGCCTACGTTTATAAGTGTTAACCATGTTTATTCTACTATTTAACTATGTTGGAAGAAATCTTTCACTGATAAAATACATATGTACACACCTTTGCAAGTTCAAAAACAACTACAGGACTATTCCTGCCAAGTAAATAAATATACCTATTGTAGAAACAGATAATTACTCATTTTTACTACTTGCTGAAATTTTTACTGAACAAGACATGCAGTGAATTTCATCAATGAGATTGGTGAGTAATAACTGCAGAGCACAAAAAATTAACGTCGACCGCTCATAAAATTTTAAATCACTCCATTCATTAAAAATGCTGAAAGATAAATGGTATGATAACCACATTATAATCTCGCTTTCCTTCTATCATTCTAAAACATATATTTACTGTAATGACTTCATAAATAGTAGAGTCTGTTACAACTTGGAATGATTGCAAACCACAATTCTAGATTTTTTAGCAGATTCTTATACTCCAGCATCTGTGAACCACGTAACTGTACTGTACACTTATAAAAAATGTTAACACCACTACAAAATTTAAAAAATAAATTAATCAAAGCAGTCACCATCTCAGTAGTACTTGAAAAGGTACAAATCAGCCATTCTTTACCGAAAAACAGGACCAAGTCTTGTCATTCCCAAAAATAATCCATGTTTGTACAAGAAAATGTGAGTAAATGTTTGTGAGATCTTGCAGCGCTATCCATATCTTGTGCTCACTGATGTTTGCCGACATCAGTAGCACTAATTTCACCCATTAAACTCAATTGAATATATCACATTTAAATTAACAGAAAAAATACTACAAAAGTATAATTTAAAACAGCCACAAAATTTTCCACCACATTTCTGTCTTGTACAATAAATTACAAGTTTAAAGGATTGTAGTAAAAATGAGGCATTTACTGTATAAAAGGACAATCATTGTGAACTTATTTTCAATTTCATACTTAGAATGTGATTGCATTCTCACACATAAAAAATATACCTAAGGTCCAACAAGAAACTGTTCATGACCCCTCTGTCTTACTTGACCTCATTCGTGTTTATCATTCCTAAGATTGTATTATTTAATTGAAATATATATATAAGATATAACTATTTTTAATTTATTTCTGTAAAATTTTAACTAATAATCATTCTTAAATTTAACTACTCAGTATTATAGATGATTAATTACCACTCTCCTTTTGTACAACTACTGTAGTGGATTTGACTAGAAATATTTACAGTAAAACCAATCAATTACGACCCCTAATGGTTCCAGCGAATAAGGTTGTAATAGACGGGCGGTTGTATTAAATAGCAAAACCTCTATTACAACCCCGCACGGTTCCCGAGAACAGGGTCATTACAGAGAGGTGGTTGTTTGTTGTAAAAAAGGGGGTCGTAATAGAACAATTTTACTGTTTATAAGTGATGCATGTTTAACAGTATCAGTTAAAAAAAACATGCTAGTAATGTTGTTACAGATTTCAACAATGCATATTTACAAAAAAATTCAAGTTTGAATGGTACTAAAATCTGTTAAACATAAGTACATATTATTGACTGTAATGAGGAAGAACTTGTCAATATATATTAAGTCCTCGGTGATATTTACGTTTTCTACTTACCTTTGAAACAGAATGACGTCAGTCAACAGGTTATTCCACGTCCAAAAAAATATTACGGCCGTATATACTTCTTTGATTTTACCACAAGGTAACAACAAGAATGCACCACACGATATGATACAACTGATAATACGGTGGCAGTGTTTACTGAAAAATAAACATCTCGGTATATTTACACAGACTGTTAAGAAAAAAGTATTCCGTATTTGTAAAGGTTGTAGTGTGGACAAAAGAAAAGAAGGAAATGGCCAGTAAACATGGGGTCTGAAACGTATACGGTACCTGAATTGCTATGAACACATGTAGGCCTACATACAACTGCATGTGGATATTCAACTGCCCACACACGTTCATTACGGAAACTGATAATTCCATCTTGCATAAAACCACAGCTTCATCAGTGAACAGTATCTTCGTTGTGAAATTTGGACCATTACAACATCTTTGCAACATCCATTGGAAGAACTGCAATCTGGCAGGGGATCTTGTGTTTGAACATGCCTTACGGTATACAGGTATAGCAACTGTTTATGCAGGATCGCCCAGATAGTTAGACGACTAACCTCCACAGTTTCTGAAATTCTACACCCATACAAGACTCTGGATCTTCAGTTTCTTCCACTTGCCAGACCAAAACAGATCATGTCCTGTTTTGAATAATTGGCGTGAATTGTGATGGTAAGATCAATACAAAACCTGCAACGTATACTCATGTCAAACAATTACCATCGAAACAATAACCAATTCCATTACAGCTAATACAAACATGCACTGCAATTACAGAGGACTGTGAACACAATTCACAACGGCAACACGAACAGGTGTTTTCTGCCTGCTGCTAAAGCAGACAATGTTTGAGTACTGTGTTCTCATGTGTGTACTGCAGTTTGTATGTCGTCCGTAGTAGAAGAGAGCTTGGAGTAGAAAATACGTCATTTCAAACTTGCATCATTTACATGTGCTCACAGCTCTAGGTATGCATTCCAGACCCCATGTGTACTGGACATTTCCTTCTTCTTTTGGTCCATACTACAATCTCTCCAATTATGGAATACTTTTTTCTTGACACCCTGCACTATCGTAAAGCTCTTGATAAAACAGTTTCAGAACTGTAACTTGCATCCAAATACCATTTCAGGAGGCAAAACTAACTTTGTTTTCTGGTTTCTCTTCAAACCAAAATTCACAGCCAAAAATTCTTGTCTGTATCTTCAGCAAAAAAGCATCAACATTTTCCACTCTCCACAAGTTTCAACACATTAGCAGTGAATTCTTCCTGGGAATAAGTTCTGTTGTGCACCACCATGTTCCTGACTGCTTCAGCCTCGCACTTTCCAGTCCGCCAAACTTCATTCCACAAGGCTTTCTCGTCATGCTGACCTGTGAGAGGTGACGAGGGCTCAGGACAGTTGTACTGGATAGTGCCCATGATACTGCTGTGCTGCACCCCTTCATACAGCTTCTTGCAGATCAGGCACTCAAAGCTTTCTATGTAGCGCCCCCAGTCGAGGCCAGGAAGGTTATACTCTAGTGCAGATAACAACCTCTGGTTCTCTACCGTCATGATTCCATGAGCCAACTTGTGACGCAGGCGATGCTCGTACATCGTGGCATTACTGCTCAGCTCCAACAAGTATTCCCCGAGCTCTCTGGGCGACTTGAAGTCGGAAATGAGAATCGCAGAGTCATCATTTGGAAGCCAGTCCTAGAAAATTTCAATGACACTAGTTTGCTACCCTAAAAAAAGGTACTATAGTGTATTTTAAAGACAAAACAGAATATTTTAACACACACATTACACATAACAATTTGTTAGCAACCAATTATAAATTTACTAACACAGAAAAATGCTCATTTGGTACATTCTTGTAGTGGCAACTGTCAAAGGTACCAAATGCATTTCTCCTAAATCATTTCAGGCCAATTCCCAGTTTTCTGTCCATGGCACTGGTTTTATTTCTATTGGGTGTTGATAAGACATTCAGCCCTACTTATCTATGATGTGGTTAAGGTTTAGTGTAAGAAAAGGTAAAAGACGTTATATTATATATATTATTATATTATACTCAACTTGCCTATACAAATATTTCTGTGCATGCCAATATTATGGCTTAACTGTAGCCAAGCTCAAAACGTAATCACCTTCTACAATTAAACTCTTAAATTTCCAGTGTTCATTAAATAGACTGTGTCTTGCGTAACTTTCATTGAATAGACAGACATTTGTTGAGCCACTACTCTGACACAGTTCACTATCATTAGTTTGACAGTAGGTACATAAACTTATTTATTACTGTTTGCATTGAGAAACACAGACGTCTGAAGTGGAGATAAATGATACTCTTAACTGTTACGGCATATTCCAGTAACCGCTATTGAATGTTCTTAGTGCACACTGGCTGAATTCCGTGTATTTTATTTGTCGGAACTCGCGGCGAATGCATTACGATTTTTGTACTCCACTTGCAAGTTGCACTCATAGAGTGTGCATCAAGAGCCACTACTGCAGCTTTGTCTATACAGACAGTTCTACATTTCAGTGCAAATATGGCAGCAACCATAGGTTATGTAAATAAGGAGACAATGTTTGCTTCTGGGGTGGAAATTTGGAAATTATATGTAAGTTTGGCACTTCTTTAATGCATAACAGGTAATATAAGGTGAAAACATTATTTTAGTAATATTATTTGTTGCTAAAACGGAGATAAGGTAGTCAAGAAAGAGAAACTGAAGATAATTTCGTCCTGAATTTTGTAGATTTTACTTTGTCTATTATCATCTGGGATCTAAGAGTTTTTCGGTAATCATATTTGCTATCACAAAAGTTTTGAACTGTAATTGCAACAGGTTCCAGTTGTTAAAGCATAAACAATATAATATGCAGTCATCGCATGTGATACGCCTTCAGCCAGTTTCCAGATAGCTCCCAGAGCAGTCAATTGGAATATGACATTAACAATTAATTATCAGCTGGCTTCTCCCATTCAGACATTAATTGAAATGCTCTTATAGATTAACAATAAATGAGGCAATTAATTACTCTTCAGCAGTCTCTTGATTTTCTCAAAAAATTAATTGGCTTACGGTTATTAGTTTTTTTTAATTTTTAATACAACTCACTCTTATGGATGGGGAACCCATGTAGATAGGAACAGAGCCCACAACAAGCGGCCTCCACAGTTTCTCAGTGATGTAATCGTCACAGATGGCATTCTCAAGGGCAAGAGTGAATTTGTAGCGTGCCACAAATTTCAAAAAGTCATCAGAATCCTGGCCTTCACTGTGGTTCGCGATGCTGTAAGTACAAGATAACATTTACCATTTTGACAGGAAACAAACATTTTTGGTACATGGACGTGGTCACTACTCAACTTGCACCACAAAGAACCAACATTGATTCCCAGTAGAGTCACTCCTGATTTTTGAACGTCGAAAAAGAAGTGGATGTTGCAGCTGGCTAGCTGATTTTCTCAGGGCACTCCCACTTTCCCTGCCCTTGCATTCACCTGTAGTTCTATACTCACCTCACATCATCCACATCAGTGCTCAAGACTTTGATGCCAAGCACTGACCGTCACTCACTAGCTCATGTTTCCCAAAGGCAATCCGGGTTTGATTCCCGGCGGGTTCAATCATCAGATTTTTGTATGTGGGAATTGTGCCAACTGCTGGTCAGCAGGTTTTCTAGGGGAATCTCTGGTTTACTCCAGCCATTCATCCCGGCGCTGCTTCATACATCATGTCCCCTCTCAAAAGCACTAAAGACCTAGATGTTAAGTGCTGACCAGAATTTGTTCACTTCTCTTGCTCATATATTTTTTGGCTATACAAGCAATTGTTTTACTTTGTTTTGTCATTTTAAACCTACACCGCAATATTGAATTTATGAAGAATTCCAATTATCCTTGAGAACAGGATGCAAAATCTAGATCAACCAACACTAGTTGGTTGGAAGCTAACTATTTCACAAAAAAAAAGTGAAGTCCTTTCTCATAACTGCATGTCATACTGTAATCACAGTGTGCAGTACCTACCATAATAAACTAAGTTTAGTGAACTAGGAAAAGTAAATGTTTCCACTAGCAACAAATAAATTATGCTTCTTGTTTGTTTTTTACACATCAAAATAAAAATTATTAATGTTATAGACTATTACACATTTAATCTTCAATAATAAAAGTCTTATTTAATACAAATATAAATAATAATTCTCCCCTTTCCCCTTGGAGTGATACAAAGAATTTAATAATAATTTATATTCTCAAATAAAAATTCACCTTTAATATTTGTGGCAATGTAATGCCATTTTCATTGGTAAAAATAATTTATGCTATTGACAAGAAATTTTAATTTCCAACACTCTACATTACTAGACAATTTTTTTTTTTTTATTTTTTTTTGAAAACTTATCAATGGGACACAATTGTTCATACAAACTTATTACAAAGTGTGAAAATTCAGATATTTTCAGGTTTGGGTGAAAGAAGTTTAGCTGTGCAAGTAAAAGCAAAGGACCATTATGAAAATACGTACTTCTCTGGAAGCTGTCTGTTTTGAAGACACTTCCCGTACGAGTCAATTCTGATGTGTTTCTGCAGCTCCCGCACATAGCTGTCGCGACCAGATGGAGCACTGCAGCTGGACTGGATATACAGCACCGGGGCCAAATCCACTAGAAGTCTGTCCTTCTCCTCAGTCGACACATAATACTTCTTGGCTACAATATTCAATCACAAGAGGAGAAGAGAGATGTAGATAGTGAATTACATGAGGTGACACAATTACACACAATATTGTAGTAACTACAGTTTTCTGAATGTTAATAGCGTCAATAAACATACAAGTAACATATGTATATCAAACATTAAGTTTGTTAAAAGACACCATTTAGTTGAAAATATGTTTGTTGCTTTGTTTTCATTTTCAAATGAAGTGTGATGTAGTAAATAAGACCAAACTAAAGCGCATTTAGTTAATGGTGCAGTTTGGTTAAATGTGCGTCATTGGGAAACATGTAAACAAGCTAACAGTACCAGATATCTGAACAGCACTGCCTGATGTGATTTCAACATGGCCCAATTATCCATGCAGCTATTCCTGTGTTTCTCCATCTGCTTCAAGTGCTCAACAAATAAGTCATCCACAAGGTATGTAAAAATTATGTTATCCGTATTAAATAAATCTGCTGTGTTTAAGATATTGCAGATTTTATGCATTCTGTGGTACAAAAGCATTAAAATACTAATTTAAAAAAATATTTTCTTGGTACGGCATAAAGAAGGAAATTCGATGGAAATTAACGTTTAGTACTTTCTTAGTAAAATGAAATACTATTTACAACACATTTGTTAAATTCTTCACTCAGATTATTTATTTTAAAAATATTAATATTTCTACCAGAAGTATGTGCATTGAAAGTTTGCTTAACTAACACAATTATGCACCTTAATATTGTAATTTTTCTGGGGAAGGACCCCCCAACTCCCGCCTTTTATTGAGAGCCACAACTGGTCAGGACACATAATGTTAAGCAAGTATCCACAGTTGCAGCTCTACCAGGCACCTTGTGCAGTTAACAGTTTTTCTGTCATCCACGCACTAATTCCCTTAAGCAAATTTTTAAAAACAAATCACCTGGCACACACTGATAGATGTGTAACTCACTTGTGAGCAACTCGAAGCTCTCCAGGTACTGCAGAGTCAGGGGAACATCACTGTACCGGCTGAACGTAGATGAGTAATTGAAGAGGGATAGCATCGCTTCATGGGACAACGCTGGCACATTTTTTGGGGACTCTTCATGCAGCAAAGCCCAGGCAACTTGTAGGCTTTTACGAGGTATTGGTAGGTCGAGGATGTCCAGGTTGGAACCATAGAACATAATTGCCTATAAGAAAAGAAGAATACATCATGCTGCATTTAACGCAATGGGATTTTTCACAGAAAGTCTTAAATTACAAAATACGGAATATCAACGTTAGAGACATCTTCACACTGCATGCATGTTAACTTAGTGTTCACATTCAAAACAAAACAAGGTAATAAATTATCACTACTTCATGCCCTTGGTGAAGAGGGGCAACATGTTTTTTTAAGTGAATGTGCGTATCCAGAAATATCTTATATTAAAATGTCAATCAGGTATTTAAACTACAAGGTTTTGATGGTTGCTTCCTTCAGTCTGCACTTTGAACTCTTCTACCTTTGCTAGATACTGGCAGCATCCGTAATACTCCATACCATCTTGCATATAGTTCTGTCATCTTTAATAATAAGTATATCATGAGCAGTTCTTCAATCAAATTACACCTGGCACCAGTACTTTACGCAAATGCATCTACACCAATGTTAACCCTTAAGAATGCACAAATACTAATTGGCAGCTACAGTGGCGGTGCGTAAGGCCGTGCTCTCGTGCTGTAGCACTGAGTAAAATTAAAATTTTACAAAGTTATTGTGTACTTGGTAATTTTATTAAAGTTCAGGTAATGCGCCGCGATTTATACTTGTAACCTTTCTTAATAAGAGATCGACTGTTTTGCGCTAAGTTTTATAGGCGGACGGAATTTTCTCAAGTAATTTCGTTCGTGTAAGCCGGCCTTTACTATGGTGTAAACCTGGCTCAGTGCTCCCACGGACTAGTGCACGGTTGTCACTCCTCTTTCCTACCCCCTGTCCTAGCCAGGGGTGTAGAGAGACGCGGGAACCTCGCCTTTATCTACACCTGCTCCGTGCAATGAGCAGAGTAGCCCTGCTATCTACTGCGCAAGCGCGCGACAGTTACGTCAGCACGTGGACAATGATGGCCGCTCGCGTCGCGCACGTGTTCGTACATTGCAGACTTGTAAACAAAGTAATTTTTGGTGTCGCGTGGACGTGTAGTTGACTTAGAATAACTTTTATGAATAGTACTTTACTATGTATTATTATTGTGAAGTTGCGGGCGTGAGTGACGTGATACTGTGCATAAATAATGAACTGCCATAGAATCTATGTTATTAGTCTTTGACGCAATGGATACGTTACCGACGCTTTATGATGGGGATAATTTGGTAAGTCGAATTTTACAATATTGATTCATTTTATGCAAATTCTGTGTTGCTTGATCGTAGGCGAAAACGTACATATTTTAAAGTTTGTGTCCATGGTTTATTAGTGGCAGGTTTGTTTTCTGAACGTGGCATGGTACGAACTGAACACATTTACTTACGTGTTTCGTACTATAATTGTAATCACAAATATGGTAGACCTAAGGTCTAGCTGATAATAAAACGAGCTGTGCAGTATATGTGTTGATTTTAGAGTGGACAAGCACATGAAACGTCTTGTTTTCATAATTGAAGAAGTTGTTAACTTATAGTTTTCGGAATATTTATTTAATCGTATCAAAATGAT
>PNEQ01000401.1:19475-57565 GCA_003012365.1 Medauroidea extradentata
CACATGCGAAATTGTTGGCATTTTATCTACGAATCGGGTACATAATAATTGTGAGGAAACAGAGGTAATGCAGTAAGAACAAATGTACAGAAACTGAGATTGTAGGCTATAGAAGTTACTTCGCAGGTATTTATACTAACTTGTCGTTAGTTGCTTGTGTATTTAACGAGTACCTATACATTTTAGAACACATTTTTTTTTGGAGCAGTGTAATGTAGCCACAAAAAAATAATCCATGGCTCGGTTTCACCAACCTCTGTTAAGCATGTAACATTTGTTAAAGGGGAAGATTTTAACACTATAATAACTTATAAGCGTGGTAATCTTTTTGCTAATATGCAGCAGAAAGATACAACCTGGCTGAAAATATAAATTAAACAGGACTCTTATTTTAAGTAGGCTACTCACAACAAACTGTCTGTAGGCATTTTTTTCCCTTTGCATGTTAAACCAGTTTTGTATTGTTGGGTAGCTTGCAAACGTACGTTAAGGCGCAGACTGTGCCATGGAACAGCTGTACAACAATGTGTGTATTATGGCTGGTGAACACGTTTGATATCTTATAATGCTGATCAGACGTACTCAGAATATTGTTTAACATAATTGTTTCCAAGAAGACAAGAGTAACTATAAATTGCAATTAATACAAAACTTTAATTCTTTATTTGAAAGTTTTTTAAAACACACTTTATTGGTTACATTGCCGAGACGCATAACTTAGGCCCTAGTATAATATTACTGGTTTCCATGAAACGCAGTGCAATTTCTCAATACATGTAAACCAAAAGTTCAATGTCTTTGTGTTAATATTATGACTATTAGTAGGAAAAGAAAGTATAGCGATTTAGAGGGGGAGGGGGTGAAGACCATTATATTGAGAGCACTGAGCTCAAAACATTGACCGGCCGCCACTGGGCAGCTAACTACTTTAAGGTCCAATAAAAATTTAATTAAATTGGCATTAATATGAATATTGAAAACATTAAGAGATTTCACTGTTGTGAAATGTACATTAATGGAAGTCTAGGTTCATTAAGCTTAGTATCAGTTTAAACTAAATTCACTCACTGCTCAAGACTAGAAATCATAAATGTATAGTTTTCAACAATTGAGGATAACTACTCCCAAAAAAATTAATCAGTCCATTAACCATTGTGTGTGTTTATAAAATCAAGCATATGGAAGTCAAGCTTTCACTGATATTTGGATCAATTAAGCTTCAATTAGCAGAGTTCTATTAATAATCTATTTATAAAAGAAATTATGTTTCCTCACATAAAACATATTTCCCAGTTCTTAATTTACTCTATTTTTAGACAGTTAATTATACATAATATGCCATAAGGCTTAATGAATCAAATTGCTGATTTAATTAACCCATACAATACCCACTGTCTTTGTGGAGCAGGAAGAGAAAAGCTACAGAAAAAATGTTAAAATATGTTGTGAATCAACTGTTCTGGAAAAATATATATATACCTTAGATATTAGCCAAACACTGTTTTTTCTGCTTCAATGATGGTTATAAAAATAAGGTGTAATGGGGAATGGTGTGCAGTTTACCTGTGGAGGCATTAAGACCAAACAAAGTTAGATTACAATGACCAATCGCTCTTCCTTTTAACTACAGCCATCCACATAAGGGACTAGTATAGAGATATTCTGTAACTTTACACATTGCGAACAAAGAAATGTTATTAGATACAAATTTCTGAAGTAACTTCTCAGTGCTCAAACACATTGGTTTACCATTAGTGAAATATCCAAATTAGATACCATGCTTAGTTGGCTGGGCTTACTTCAACCAGGGATTCTCATGTACATCAGATAATACTTTGGTTTTCTTACTGTACTACGTACTACTTCTTTCTTGCATTCAATCCATGACAAGTTTGTCACGTAAGTAATGTAACAGTCATCAATAAATGCCGGTATTCTCTCATTATTATGTGGACATAATGTTTCTATTTGTTATGCAGAGTCAAGTACGTATCTATACTCTGTTTGTTTTATTTATCATTCTTTGAGCAACAAAAGGTTGCTATAGAATTCGTCATACATAATATTTACAAAACAATATTTCAACAACAAATAAAATACAAGGGTTGACAATGGTACATTAAATAACACAAAAAACAAAATCAAAAATAGGCCCTACACAAATAACATGACAATATATATACACGTGATCAACCATTGCCAAGTTTGAAAGACAAAAGTACAGACATAAAATTATTAACCTATATACACTCATACATAAATAGAACAAAATACACAAAATGAGGTGACATTATATATGTGATCAACCGTTGCCTAGTTTGATAGAGAAAAATGTACAGACATAAAATTATTAACCCATATACACTCATACATATAAATAAATTAGTATCTTCACAGTAAGGCCTCAAGAGTCAATATCCTTAACCCAATTCATTTTGCAGTTAGGTATTCAGATACACTGTAGAATGAGTTTCTTAAAAGGAAATCAAACAGCAGCTTTTTGAAATTCCTAGTGTGTGTGATATTTTTTATGTTGTCTGGTAGTTTATTATAGAACCTAATGCCCACGTTATTTACTGTCTTAAGTGAATAAGCTTTGTTTACAGATTTCATGTGGAAATTTGATTTATTTCGTGTGTTGTAATGATGTACTTGAGTGTTTGTAGAGTATTTATTCTTATTTTTGTTTATATAAAGCACTGTTTTATATATGGACACACAAGGAAATGGAAGAATACCTAGCACACTGAATACATTTCTACAGGTAGCCAAAGGAGGCATAGTTTGTATCATACGAAGTGCTCTTTTTTGCACTTTATAAAGACTGACTGTAAGTTTTTCTTATAGTTCCCCCAGAATACTATTCCATAACTGATACGGGAATGTACATATGCGAAATAAACAGATCTTAAACATTTGTGAGATGTTACTGATGCAAGAGCTTTTAAGCATATAGCATGATGAGTTCAGTTTTTTAACGATGAGCTTTGTATGTTCATTCCATGATAGTTTGTTATCTATTTCAACGCCAAGGAATCTAATTTGCTGCACACTACTGATTTTTTTGTTTTGTACCGATAATTCAGGTTCTCTGCTTGCAGAATTTGAATTGAAAAGAATATATTTAATTTTATCTAGATTTAATGCCAAATTATTTGCAGCAAACCATGAGGTTATTTTATTTAATGTGCTAATGGCAGAATTTTCAAGTGACATGTCCATGGATGGTTTTATAATTAGGTTTGTGTCATCCGCAAAAGAAACTATGGAAACATTTGACATTTGCAGTTCTAGATCATTTAAGCATATTATGAATAATAGAGGGCCGAGAATACTCCCTTGTGGCATGCCTACATTTATTATTTTTGACTGTGAGTGGTATGTGTTTACAAAATTTTGTTTATTTTTTTGTATTAATTCAACTACTTGCCTCCTATTTGTCAAATATGATTTTAATAAGTTGTTTGCAATTCCTCTTATACCAATGTTTTCTAGTTTTTCTAGTAACATTTTGTGATCGACTGTATCAAATGCTTTTGATAAGTCGAGAAATATTCCAAGAGAGCAACAAGATTCTTCATTACATGTGAGAATGTTTTCCATAAATTCACCTATTGCAGATTCTGTACTTTGTCCTTTCAAAAAACCATGCTGCAAATTGTTTAAAAGATTAAATTTAGTGACAAAGTCTGTTATTCTATTCTTTAGTATTAATTCAAAAATTTTGGACACTGAACTTAAAAGTGATATGGGTCTGTAGTTTTCAATTTCATTTTTATTTCCCTTCTTAAATAATGGTATAACTTTGGCTATCTTTAAATCATCAGGAAACACTCCTGTCAAAAATGATTAATTTATGATATGAATTAATGGCTTAAGTAGTACATGTGAACAATCTTTGATTATTTTGACAGGGATATCATCCAGTCCTGTTGAATTTTTGCTTTTCAACTTTTTTATACAATTTTTCATTTCTATTAAGCTAACAAGATACAGATAGAGAGATGCTGTAGCAATGTTTGATTTCCTTTGGTATATGTTATGCTGAGCAATTTGTGCACATATCTGTCTAGCAATATTGCAGAAGTATGTATTCATTTACATAATTAGCTGTGTCAATAGCAGAATTTATGACTGTACCATTTTGATGAATTATGTAGTTGCAAGTTTTGGTGGGAGGGTTTTTTTGAGCCTGATTCAGTTTCTATCATGTTCCAGACAGTTTTTGATTTGTTTTGTGAGTTTTGAATAAGCAAGTCATTAGAAAGTTTCTTGGCCTGTTTTAGAACTCTTCTGTATACTTTTTTGTAATTTCTGTAGTAATTTACGAAAATGGGTGAGTTGTTTAGCTTACTGATTTCATATAATATTTTTTATTTGTTACTTGATACCCTAATCCCATTGGTAATCCAATTTTGTTTACTTTTGCTGTGATTAATAAATAATATGTAATTTTTTTAATTGAAAGAGTACAGTATATAGATTGTCAATGCATTACACTCTTTTTACATAACTTCAATAAATTTCAACAGTCCTAGGGGCAATTTCATTGATGTAAATCACGTTATCTCTGCAATAATACAAGACAAAATTTACCGTACATACAGTAAAACTGACATCTTAGGTTCATTTTAACACTAAAAATGTCAATTGAAATTTCACTAAACATGTTCAAAACACAAAGAGAAAATGTCAAAATCTACTGAAATTATGTGTAAGTTAGCCTAACATTCACATAGCTGCACAAATTTATTTTCATACATTTACAAGCTTATTTGACTTGCTTTCCCAAGTAATTCTAAGGCTTACGAGCAAGATAAGGAAAAGGTAGAGAAATTATCAACTTACATAAAATTCATATAACAGGTTTTATTGCCAACAAAACAACAGTTACAAATTGTATAGGCTGCTCACAGAATTCAGCTTAATAGGAACACCAATGATATTAACTGTGCAATTTTTTACAGTAACATCACCTAGGTTAAATGCAACATTTAATGAAGATTTAAACATTTTCTGCAATCTAATGTTTTCATAGAAATCACTGAAATGCAGTCCCACCCACTGAAAAACGGTTCCGTGGGGTTGGGAATGGGAGAGGGGGAAATTGCACTAGGCTCCAATTTTTATAATTTAAAATGCTTTTCCCACTGATTTTTAAAGAACATTTGTCGAGTATTACGTAAAATGTAATCTGTACATATGAACTGTCAATATGTGATACATTTTTTTACTTGTTAATAAAAAAATAAGTGGTACCAGAAACCATTTTGCCGCAGGCTTCCCAAAACTTCCTGGACAGCTCTGCAGCAGTGAGTTTCAAAGTCTTTAACATTAAAAATGAAAATGTAAGGTGTAAAATTACATTCTCTTGAAAAAATTTACCTTAAATTCATGGCAAACAGTTACATCATCAATACTGCAGGTTATAAGTATGTACTGTGCAGAGTGAGAGACTAGAGACAATGACGACAAACCTTGAGGTGGTCATGTCGGAAGTATTCACGGTCATCCGTCACATAGCAGCGAACGCCACCACACTGCTTGAAAGTTTTGGGCTCACCTGTGAATGGTGTCCACCACAGGATGACTGGATCTTTCACATCTAAAACACATAACGTAAAACTGCTATCGCAAATTATTTCAATAGGCTATTCAAAGCTTAGTTAACAGTTTTTTCCTTTCGATCAAACTGTGTATTTTTGTCACATGTTTACATGAACATAGCAATGTAAGTAATAAATGCAGGGTGTTAAGCACATCGTACTCAAGAATTAATGTCTGAAGCCACAATAAATTATGTTTTTCAGTTATTATTCCAGACAAAAGTGCTCACTTTACCATGAACTGCACTAAAGTACTTGGTGTAAATAGTTGGAGTTCTAGACGGTCAAATATATCTGTGTATATAATACTGCTACTGATTTCAGTTTCACTTGCCATCTTGATTTAGCTAAATTACAATGACACAATCAAAGCTAATGAAATTCTAGTTAGTGACTTGTTCCACAATGATAGTGTTTGATCTCTTGTCTATATATCCTGTAAAATATAAGCATCTTCATTAGCATAACAAATATCTGTCAAATAAATGTAAGAGCAAAGTACGAAACATTTTTTCACTTTATGAGGTGAGTATGGAATGGCGCAGGAATAAAGGGGCACTGGAAACGGGAGATCCCTGAAAAAACCAGCCGACCAGCGGCATTGTCTGGCACATTTACCACAATCTGGGGAATCAAGCTTGAATTGCCTTGGTGGGAGGCGAATGGTCGAACCATTCAGCCACCGTGGTTCCCCTTCACTCTAGGCAACTACTGATAATACAGTGGATTCTCTATCCATTGTTTCTCATGGGACTGACAAACAATTTCAATACATGAGGGATTTCAATTGGTGTGGTCTTAAAATTCTGTAAAATAAATAAATGGGCCCCAGAATGTGTTTAATGGCTGCAGATATTTTAGGCTATTAGGTTTCAATACACAGAGAATCCACTATAGAAGTACCTCAAATCCCTACACAAAGCTTATGTTTTCATTATCTTTCTTAATATGACTCAACATAAAACATGTGTTCTCTAAGAGTGCATGAACTTCTTGTTGAAACATTGAACTCACACACTTTACACCTAGTGTACAGTCACTGCACTTATTTTTATATTGTGTCATATGTTTGTATTGCTCCATGGAAAATATCAAACTGTCTATGTTATGTTGTGTAATGGCCAAGCTATTATGAACTTTGTTTTTTTTCTGTATCTTATAACTATTTTTGTAGATGCAGACGTTATTCACGAGTTTAATTAAAGTGTGCTGTGAAACGATACGTAAGTTCATTCCATATACCTTAATACTTCTAAATTCTCACAAACACCACATGAATGCAGTTGCAACTACCAACTGTGTGACTTCAACAAGGTAACCTCAATAGCCTCTCTACAAGGCACCAAGTGCAGTTTAACAATTTTTATGTTCTCCGTGCACTAATGCCCCTTAAAAAAAGCTGTATGTAATTTATTAATTCAAATAATTTACCTTGTGCAGAAGAAGAGTAGCCATCATTTTCATTTCTTTTTTTTCAAGATTGCCAAAGTAAATATTACATTTTTCCATGTATTGTACGTAGTCTGCAAATTTTCATTACCAAAAGGTCAAATAAAGGTGAAATCAATTCAATTAATCTTACTGAAAATGGAACCTTGCAACAAGAAATATTAATGTACTAGGCGAACCACAACTGGTGTGCGCCTACGACAAAGCCGCCAACCCCAGTAACCAGATGCATGTGCTGTGCTAGTGTGCCAATATGGCCATAATTTTTGTGTTTGGCAATATGCCACAAATGCACAAAGATAACACTGGCAAAAAAATTAAGACGACAAACACTAGCAGCAGAACTTATGAATTTGAACTACAGTAGAACCTCGATTTTACGAGAGTCCGTAATTCCCTAAAATACTGTCGTAAAATCGAGGATCTAGTAAAATCAGGGTTTTTGTTATAGCGACACCCCGATTTAACGAGACCCTCAATTTTACAGTACTATCAGGAACATGCACTGTAATAATATATGACGCCGTAAAATCGAGGTTAATCTATAAATAGTTAAAATGGCAATTTCTTTAATTTTTTTCTCATTTTAAAATTTTTTAAATAAATATTATTTCACGGTTCCTGATGATAGCCTCATAAAATCGCTACTTCGTAAAATCTGGTAGTCGTAAAATCGAGATTCTACTGTACAAAGGTTTTTTTTTTTGTTGTAGGCCTAATCAAAACTGTTTTCCTGGCAGAGATTGTAAGTTGTGTATGAATATGTGTTTGACAACTATTTCTGGTTAATTCACATGCACATTGTTTATTTTACTGTACCAACTTTATTGTTGTTCTTTTTGAAACTTCGTGTTACATTTGCTGACTATTTCATTTTCGTGGTACTGGTATGTATCGGCAGATAGGCCCAAATGTAAATACATTTAACATCCAGATTTGTAATTCAGAAATTTTAAGATTATTATTATTATTATTATTATTATTATTAATTTTTCTGTAATTTTCTCCTTGATGAAAAAAATCCAATTTTTCCCATTTTTGCAAAAGGAAAAAATTATTTTCCCTGTTTTATTCCCAATTTTTTCGGTTTTTTCCAAATCTTCAAACCCTAGATCAGACAGTACACTCAATTAAGATGAGTTGAGAAGCCAGAGGTGTATTACTGGAGAAAATATTCCTTGCTGCTTGTATGATACTGGCAGAAGAGTGTACATGCCACTACCAATCTAATATTCCATAGATAACACAGAATTATGTACAATCATTACTTAGCAGCATGTGCTTTGGAATACTCCAATCTTCACCTCTGAGGTTTATAGCCTCCCAGGAACAAGTAATAGGATAGTTAGTTTCTCTGAGGTAGTGAGGGACAAGTAATGGAGAAGAAAGAAATAACCATCATTGGAAACCCAGGAGAGAAGTGCGAGACATTCCTAAACCTCCATATCTCCTACCCATACCAAGTTAACCTAAACATAGCTGGACTGGGGCCCTGCACCACAAGATACATTGTTCTGCATGATGCTACACAATCACAGCAGTTCATTCAGGCAGGACAGAGACTGGAATCAACTACAAACACTGTTGTAACACAACTACAAAAATATAAATAACATAAATTTTTTTCACATTAACTTGTATGACTGATTAACATTTAAGACTAGCAGTGCATGTAGGTTTACCATTCGGTTTTGAACATCAAACATATTTCAACTCAAACCAATTTCTGGTAAGTTAAATTTGATACCTTTCTATCGGATAAAATTTTAATGAAAATAACAATAAATATTAATTTAATAAACATAATAAGTTACGCAATCCTGTAGGATATGAAAGTGGTGTAATGACGGAACTAGTTAACATACTAGTTAACATACGATTAGTTTTTTACCTTGTATGGGTTATCTGGAGAATTCTATGATAACAGAACTCATGCTTAGTTCTTTTATGATTAAGGCTCGGTTTCAGTCGCCATATAGAATTTTTTATTAATTTTCGCTTTTATGGAATTCTGAGAAGAAAAATGTTAAATCGGTGACTATACCGCAAATTCTATTTTCCTTGAGGTATAATAAAAGCATAGCAACAGAGCTAGTAATAAATAAAAAAATTTGCCACACGCATTGCTGTGTAATTATACGTTGACAGCTAAATTGCAAGGTCTGTACTCTAGCGAAATGTAAATAGCAAATTGAGGAATAATTGCATATTTAACAATTTTCTTCCTAGAATTCCAAAAAAGCTAATAATAATAAAATTCAATATGGTGACTGAAACTGAGCCTTAATGTTGACAGCAATTCAACAACATTCACTACTAATGACGTTATATCCAACATAAACATTCAGTTTGTCATACACCTCCATTGCAAAAATAACTGTGTGATAGCAAATTTGTTCACAATTCACATTCTCTTGCCAGTTGCTCATTACACCTTGCCCCTGTAAGAGATTTAACCCCCTAGCTTCTTATGGCACCTCTACCTTCGAATTTCAAATGATGGGGTGGTGCTCCTGCTAGGGTATCATCTCAGCACCAACTGCCTCATTGCCAGCACTATGCACACCTGTAGAGTCCGCTGGTGGGTCATAACTCAGGGTACTAACGTAATAAAACCCTGGCCACAGCACTGAAAACTGCAGCACAAGCTTCTCAGCACTACTTAAAAGCATTGCAACTCCTCCATGCAGACACCTTTACAGTTGAATACAGGCACTCAAGGCCAATTGTGCAATTTCACTCACATTGGGGGCTAGTTTTCAATCAGATCTGCCCAAAATCACTATCACTATACAGACCATACATTTCTAAAATAATAAACATAATTTACAGAATAAAGAATAATACAAGGCAATAGTAAACTCACAATTAACAGTGTTAATCAACGCATGGATAATCGGGAAACGGATAACCCAAAAACAACCCATTTGCCCACACAAAAAAAATTATTGATTTATTATTTTTTTTATTATTAATTTAAACATTGAAACGGTGTATGGTTTTACCTACAGATACAGTATCTGCTCACCTATAGCACACTTTTTTCCCAAAATAAAGAAAAACATGTCTGGGGTGCACATTAACCACAAAGAAAAATTATGTTCAAATCTCATTAATCTATTCCTGCGCAATCTCATTAGTCCATCCTTACACGCCAGAGTTGGTATTCTTATTTCCAAAAAGGGATTTTTACAAATAAATTTTTTAGTGTTAAACACATATAACACAGTACAGATAATCTGCCAACAGGTTAATCTGTGCACAGTTAATCGGGAGTTTACTGTATGACCTAATTGAACTAAATAATAATTCAAAACACTTATGAACTAAAGAATACACAAATGCAATACTAACCAGAAGGATTTATAACAGACAGTTGCTGAAAACCTTCAAGTAATTCAACATCATACATCTCCACATAAACCTAAAAGGACAAAAAAAAATGTGATAACAACAGAAACACAATATAATTAATAATCAAGATGTTATGAAAAATGGGCCAAATGTTTAATCTAACTATCTCTAAATTGTTTATATTTACATACTCCATCGGTTCATCAGCGTCACATGACAAATAGGATACGGAACCAGAAATTTACAAAGAACATGTAAGTTACATACATTTACATAATTATAAACAAATTTACATAAACTACAATTATAAAAAAAACTAGATCAAATTAGCCTAACTAAACTTTAACTCTTCGTTTGGATTATGTTATTCTCACGACAAATAATATTTTAATCAGATTTGTAATGGAGATGAACTGGTTGCAGGAATACCAACATGGATTTAGGAAGTGTTACCCATGTTATTAGGGAAAGCAGATGGATGCCTGCTTAATTGACTTTGAGAAGCATTCAATAATTGAAACACAGGATGGGTGAAGGATAAATGGAAAAGATAAGCAGGCTGGTGAGGATGATGGAAACTTTCAGTCATCAGTAAAGTAGAAGAAATTTGGGTGGAACTTGCGCTGCTCATTAAGATGGAACATAGTGGAAGAGGGAATGATAGTGGGAAGATCGAGAGGGAGTGTAATTTGATGACACAAGAGTTGGCAAAAGTTATGCGTTGTAAAGTTTTTAAAGTGTATGGAAGTGCATGAGCGGATAGAATGAATTTGCCAGTAAGCAGTCGTCAAATTGGAAGTGATTGTGATAATATTATTATTATACATATTTTTCCATCTGATCAAAGTGCACCTCTTTGAAATATTTAAAATTTAAACAGATGACACATGCAAGCACAATTCATTTATAACGGTGAATAATTGAGTAAGTCACATTTAGGGCCTTAAAAAGTATTAAGACATCTTCTAGACAAGTGATATTCCAGTGTGTTGTATGTTCATGTAAGGAATTAATTTATAAAATTTTCAGTACCGCTCTAATGTAATATTCTGATTTAGAAGGTAGCAGCAAAAGTTTAACCTCTTCTCCTGTAAAACTAGTATATGTCGACTTATCTACTTATTCACAATGGGTACAGAATTTTTCATCTTGCATACTCGTGTAATTGGAGACCACGACGGTCGAGAAGTTAAACCTCTCGCCTCACACCACCGGTGGGTCTGGGTCTGGAATTTTTGCATGTGGGATACAAGCAGACTTTACAATAGGCCTGCCAGTTTTCTTGGTGAACTCCCCACCCCTCCCGTTTCATTGCTGCTCTACACTCATCTCACTTCGCCTCATTCAATCCTCAGACTGCAAGGCAACCTGCCTGTCTCACTTGTCGAACAACCCGCCCACCCTTCACCGTGGCCTTCACCGTCGGACATTATGACTTTGCCAGAAGGTGGAAAACACAAAACATAATGGTTTTCGTTTTTCATGCTTGTGTAGTGTGTATAAAATTTTCACTGTGGTTTTTAATACGTTTAACATTTCAAACTGACAAACTCTTTACCCGATGTTCATAATACATGTAAGGGTCAACAGAGTGCTTATAAATTAATTAATTAATAAGTAAGTACAGTAATGCACGTTTATTAACATATCACAATTAACAAAAACAATTTACTTCCATAGGCTTGCATACACCCTAAATTAACGTTAACTCCTACAATATAGTAATAACAGTAATGAACAAAAATAAACTTTAAACATAAATAAAGGTCGATAAATGTAATAAGTGTGTATGTTACTGTTACCTGTAAAATTATTTGCACAACAATGCATGAAACAAAAAAATAACAACAGTATTTCAACAATTGAATTAGTTTTAAATGCATAATTTACTGTACATAACAATTGTACACGCTGAAGTCCGTTGTCAAGATACAATACACATCGTCCACGCTATCATTCCCTTAACTACCCTTATTCACGGTAACATCACAATTAAAATTTAACAGACTCGTACTGGAGATAAGATGATCAGACTCATCCGGCCCGCGCCCGAGCCTACGAGGATCAAAATAAACAGATGTGGGCCGCGTTCCGTTACTGCTGATTTCACTGATTCAGTAATCTCAGGCCGCATTCCGTTATTCACTGATTTCACTGGCCAGTGTTTTCAGTAATGTCAGCTATAGTTCCGAAATTGCTGACGGCACTGATAGTCACTGATGGTCGGTTGATGACGATACCGTGTGCGAGGCTACATCCGTTTACTGAGATTACCGATTTTACTGGTGCTTCAGAGCATCAGTGTTGTCAGTAAACCAATATTTTTGGCGGAAATTCAAAATTTGAAGTTATCTAATTATAGGACGAGTCTTTTTTAATATATAAGGGCCAAAGAGGGTATCTAATAATTTATATACGTTTATTTAACGTCTGTTTATAGTTACAGAAGCATTCATCCTGCAGTTTGCAAAGACTAAATAATGTTTAGAGGTTGAATCGTACCTTGTTTATGCATTTAAAAATAATGGATACAGCTTCCCAAACCTTAAATACACACAATGTATAAGCAGCGTCGTGAAAAAACGAAGAAAACAGTATCAGTCGTAAGTCGTGCTAGATGTATCAATATGCTAAAAATATACCAACTTTATTATTAAAGTAAATACAATTTATACAGCGAACAAAATAAACATGACAGTTTATCGCAAGAATGCAATCACAGATATGCCAGAGATGTGGTTGCTAGGCAATAGGCGTATTTTAGCGGTAGAATTGGTCACAAGCTGTTAGCAAGTGTTTGCCGAATCTGTTTGCCTTTACAAGAAATCGCTAAAATGCAATATTCAGTTAACATAAATGGCTACCACCATGGAGTTACGAAATTGTGTACTTGCTATTGCCTTATCAGGAATAGAATTGGACTGTATAAAGGAAAATACTTCTTCACGAATGCGTTTATTGGAAAATAGGCGGCTTTCACTATTTGTTTTACATTTACAACATAATAAATTGTAGGAATATATTAAATTATGCACCTGCATATGATGAAAAATTAATATTTCATCATTTTGTTTTAAAATAACTTAAGTTTCGTCTATATTTCACATAAATACAGCTTGTTTTGATTTCATATTTGTTCGAAACAAAACAGGAAATAAAAGTAAAGGTAAACATCCTGTGAACAAACCCTGTAACCGTCCTCCTACCTCGGTTGTCAGAAACGTGCAAACACCCTTAGCCAGGTTACAGCATGTTTGCAAACACCCTTGCAAACAGGAGCGCTAAAATGCTCTGTTCACAGGTACCGCTACCAATTCAACCGCTAAAATACGCCTAATGTACATTGCAGTAATGTTTACTGATTTAATGTTCCGATATTATCTATTTACTGACAGTGAAAATATTTTGCTGATTACTGACGCTATTCCCTTATCGTTCACGGACACTGGCGAACTGTCAGTGATATCATTGAAATCAATGAAAAACAGAAGGCGGCCTCAGCATCCTGTGCGAGGCTAGACGACTACCGAGATTACTGGAGCTGCAGAGGTTGTGTAGTGTCAGTGAAATAAGTGATGGCGGGAGTTTTAAAAATGAGTGTAGAACTTATGGATGTTACGAAGGTTGGGTGATATAATTACAGGATTTTTGTGACTGTGGGACATGTAAAACAATCTAACTAAAGTAATACAAGGTCAATGTGACCATATGTATGTGTTTGTAAGTATACATACATATTAACAGAAGAGGTTATAACTACCATGCACTCGTAAACTACCCGCGTTTTTTGGTATAATACGATTTAACAAATTGTGTTTCAAGCCAAATTGGTTCTCTTATATCAGTTGATTCAATTTATTGTTTATATTTACAACCTCTTTTATTACTGTATTGCCGATCGTTCCGAAACTATTCTCACTGAGACTAAACACGATTTTCACTAACACTGAAACTGTCCCGATACTGCTGGCAGTAAACTTTGTAATCTCAGTGATTTCAGCAGTAACGTAACGCGGCCGTGATAGCAACCCAAAGCAACATAAGCGAGGGAACTCTGGGATTTTATCATTGTGCAGTAAAGCCATTAGTTAAGATGTACAAAATCAATACATTGTTTTATTAAAGAGAGAAATACTGTAATACATGGAGCATTTGCTAGACATTCTGAAAATCGTTCGACGCGACTTGAGTGGCATAACTATGTAAATTTTCCGTAGTATGCAAATTTTCTTCAAATCTGCTACCTTAAATTCAATTTTAATGAAATTGTTACTTAACGTTGTTTGTTACCGACAATTGTAATTAAATTTTTAAAATTTTTCGTGTTTTCCTGTCAATAAAATAAATCACTAAAATAATATTCCAGCATCTTTTGCTAGAAGTGTTATTCATATTACAGTCAAAAGGGCAAATATTAAATAAAAGATCGGTAAGAATTCCTCATGAGATAAAAGCCTACCAGCCCACAAGATCTCTACATTCAACTCATCTATCATGCCTCAGGATCCAAGGTTAATTCTACTACAGGTTAGAAAGAGCAATTTCTGCTGCTTGGGTGCTGGTATCGGTAAGGGATATAAACTGACCAAATACAGTGCTTTCCTGAATTTTAAGTTATATTAAGTTGATAATTTTCAACTTGAAATTGATTTATTTTTTACCCTACACTCCAGGGCAAATGCTGCTATGGGATACTGACCTGCCGAACTGTTACTGGGTCGCAATCTTCTGATGCCTGGATAAATGGCCTATTTTCTGCCAGGAAAAAGTACAGCGGATGAAAGCAGAGGAGAGCGACACTGTAGGAGGAGACAACAGACAAACCTGTTAAGTTAATGTCAGCAGAGATGTGTGGCCCGGTGGTGCCCTGGCTCTGCAAATCAACCCTCTCTACTCCAGCCTGGACAGAGGGTGTATGCCTATACACACCCACAATCGACAGGCAAGAATGTGTTCTGTGCATAACTGGCCCCAAAGTGGACCTGACCCAATGTCGTTCTTCGAGCTGCAGGTAACACCTATTATATCATTCGAGTGGGCCATCATGTGCGAATTGTTCACAGGGACGACCTTCGCCTCATAGAGGTGCGTCAAAGCGAGCATAGACTGGACGAGAACCAGAAGGTTGGGGCACTCTACAAGAGGGTACATTGGCACTGACACCCACGGACGACTTGACGGAAGGTGAACTAACCGGCCAGAACTCACTCATGCCAGAGTCTGCACCACCCGAGAGCCAGGGGAATCTAGAGGAACCAACAGGTGTGAACCAGCCTAACTTGTCTGTTTCCTTGGGGCTGCGGTGGCCGAATGGTCACACCATTCGCCTCCCACAAATTCGATCTGGGTTCGATTCCTGGTGGGATCGGTCCCTGGATTTTCGCATGTGGGAATGGTGGTGGACGATGCTGCTGGTCGGCGGGTTTTCTCGGGGATCTCCCGTTTCCCCTGCCCTTTCATTCCGGTGTCGCTCCGTACTCACCTCATGTCACCCCTCACCAGCACTAACGACCTCGATGTTGAGCACTGACCGAAATCTCTCACTTATTTGTCTGATTCCTTGCCCTTAAACGCTTCGATGTCGTCTTCTGCAGAAATGACAAGCGAGGCAGAGTGACCTGCCACCAGGATGGGAGACCAGAGACAGCCGAACGAGCCCAGTCCCAGTCTAGCAGACCTGGAGGAACCCCTGACCTCCGGGGAAACCACAACCACCTTAAGTAATGACACTGAGGCGAGGTCGTCAACAAGGGTGCTACAGAGCCATCCTCCCCACCAGGGCACCTGTCACCATATGACCAAGTGGACAGAGAGGCTGACAAGGAGAACAGCAACGATGACACCCCAGAATCACCACCACGGTAGACCCAGCGACTCCACCGTCCTGTGCAGGCTTCCTGCATAGAATGCTCTCAGGTGAGACCTGCACGTCTGATCGCTCCTTCTGTATTTCATTGACGAAGGAGGACATTCAGTTCAACATATTTCGCGAGTTCTTATATTGCAACAATGGGATCACCTCTCAGCATCATTAAGAGTGTTCCACAGTGTGCAACAATCAACTGCCTGCATGCTGAAACGACACACATCACTGGTTCCAGAGTCTAGATCGACTACTGAAGGGCAGGTAGGCCAGGTTCAGAGGCTAACTGGTCATCAACCCACACCAATACAGGTACTGGCAGAGGCGGGCACATTTCCTGTATTCCTGAATCTTCACTGGCCTATCCATTGTGTTATGGTTAGCAATGAGATTGGTCTGTAGTAGCTACATTCATTTTCTCACCTTTCAAGAATAATGGAGTGACCAATGTCCATTTGAGTCGGTCAAGGACTACACTATTGTTTAATACAGCATTGCATGTATATGGCTTTAACTGAGTACTGAGTTCTGAGGCAAATTGTTTTATTAATTTACAGCTTAAGCCATTATAACTGCAGGATAACTTCGGTTTTAGCCTTTTTACTTTTTCCTCCATTTGTTTAGCAGAAGTGTTAGGACATATTATAAGGAGATATTCTGATTTCTGTGATAATACTGCATGGTTTGTATTATGAACTAGAGATGTTTTGCCAATATAGATTATCAACATGTCGCCATATGCCTGTTTAGGAGTGAGTAATCTAACTATGTAGTTGGTTACTGGGTTCCGTGGTGGTGTATGGGCCCCACCTGGACATGAACCGACCCAGGTCGGTAGAACATGAGTCGGGGCGTGTGATGTTCGTGGCGGTCCCTAGACGAGGCGGCGATAGAAGAGGGGGGGACTGAGACGGCTATAGCGGGAAATATTAAATACACAGATGGCTCTCTGAGATGTTGGCGGAGTAGGGCATGTGGTACTACAGGAAATGATGTAGGCGACTCTCGATGTATCAGGTTGGCATAACTGATTTATTACATGGGTACAAGCTAGTAGGATTATTACACACACAGTTGCTGAGCAGTATAGTGTGTCCTAACAGGGAGCTACAAGTGTGCTGTGGCACGCTCCGGTGGGAGCGCGTAGTGAATCGGCACAAATCTCCCTGCATGCACGTGGCCCATGTGTTCGCGTTCACTGTTAATAAGCACTGTACTACATCTCTGCTGGTTGCGGGAGAAGGCCCGTCCCTTAAATGTTAAGTATATATATCAGACCCACATGGCGGGAATCGCAGACAAAAAGAACAGTTGCAAAAATTATTACATTACTATTATACTCCCCATGGGGGTGCGAAACGTTTAATTAAAAATTATCCAGTTAAGTTAAATAAAAGACTTACAGCACACGCAACGTCAGATGATATAAGATTGCAGTTCGGCCCCGCGGAAAGGAGCTCACCACAAACACGTCCGCACTGTACTAAGTCTGGAGGTTCACTGTCATAACCGCCGGAAAAACCTGAGGTTACACACTACCTAGCAACTAATGCTCAGCAACAACCTTCTTAAGCTATAGCAAGACATACCTCAAAATTTACCGAGAATTATTACTACCGTACATTTTCTATGCATGCATAATTCTCTTTACTACTGTTCTTAATTTCTATACAAACACTCAATCGGCTAGTTTGGCCAGTTGTTTGTGACGTCAATGCCAGGTGACTGCTCATAGATGCAGCGCTGTGTGGCGAGGGGGAGGGGTGGCACTAGACACTACCCTGGCGCACTGTGGGGTGGATCACACTCGCCGGGTAACCTTAACCCGTACACAAACTGTACTGCCCTCGCGACCTGCCACTGTACGCCGTCGCCATTGCGTGTGTCGGAGAGCGGGTCCCAGGTGCATGGCCCTGTCGCGTGTTGGCGTTTGGGCTTCCACAGTACGATGACAAACAATTGACATGAGCAGGGGTTGTGGTAAGGGGATGAATATTGCAATATCTATGGTAAAATTATACTAGACCTGTCCTGCACGACAGTCGCGTGCAGAGGGCAGGCTACCCGGTAACGCCAGCTTGTCAGGGAGGATGAGTACTCGGAGAGCACGGGTCGTGTGGCCGACTGCCACGGCGTTAGCTGATTTAATTCCCTCCTGCTCGGCGTCTAGATACGCAGGGGACTCTTTAGGTCTTACCCACACCTCGATGCACACACAAGACTCTCGCCAGGGATATCAGGCACCTGGACGCCCACTCACACAATATAAAACACTAGGGGACTGGCTGGTTTTCAGGATTGCGTAACCTTAAGGCAGTGAAGCCGTTAGACAATTTTTAACACACGTTTTTACTGAAGTGGTTATCATTGAGGAATCACCATACTTCCATACACTTATCACTACTCTGATAACAAAATCAGCTTGATTCAACCTTGAATCAAGCTTGCCATGACAAGTCTGCAAGCTTGCAGCAAGCCTGTCATGTCAAGCCATAAGCTTGAATCAAACTAACTAGCCTCTACACGACAAGCCTGCAGCAAGCTTGCCAGGAAAGCCTGACACAAGGGTGCTGCAAGCTTGCCTCGTACAAGGCAGGATACAACTGTAAAATATAGGCTTGATTCAAGCTTTAATCAAACTTACCTTGTAACGGTAAGTCCAAATCAAGACAAGTGCAGGCTTGGCGCTAGCTTACATGCTATCTGGGTATGGTGGTGGCGGAAGCGGACCCGGACCTATGCCCGTCCGGTGGATGAAACTGCATGGCAAAAACAGCCGTGTGGGCTGGATGAAAATTTAAATATAGCTAAGCCCCTGGGTGTCACGAGTTGCAGGGGTGGAGGAGGTATCTCCGGGTACGTAATAAAGATAAAGTGAAAAAGTTCCAGATACGAAAATTAAATATTGATACACTATGATTGGTTGAACAAAAACTTGCTGGTGCCTGGAGTGACACAGAGTCGACCTCCTCCTTACGGCGCTAACCGCTAACTGCTGAACCCATGGCGGTACACCTGCCTTGTCCAGCAAGTTCCCGCCACACGCTCATCATTACACAAAAACCTTTAAACCATACAAAACAAAAAGCAGATAATTTTTAAAGGCTAATTCTTGACGATTAGAGTCCCAAATAGTATTAGGGAATATTTCTATAATTATTTTCAGGCATGTAGTTTTAGGGTATCCATAGATTTATGTTATGTTACATCGCACTAATGTGTAGGTTAGCTCTTGAATTTTTAGGAGGGAACGGAGTACACTTGAAAACACTTAACAAAATTCATACATTTAAATTCACTTTAAAAATAACTTACAGGATTTTATGCGGCATGGTTGGCCACGTAGGCGAGTCCATTTTGCCGGCATGGCGCAGAGGTGTTTCTGCGACATTTGACGTTACACCTGACAGATGATAACTAAAACCTTCTTTAAGTGGAATTAAGGTTACCCATGGCCTTTAAACTTCACTAAGCAAACGTGAGTTCGACCCACGTTTCTGCACTTGGCTGGTAAATGGCAGCATGACACTCGCCACGCAAACAGCAGTTTAAGGGTGTTTATACGTATGGGGCAGTTTCCCTACATTTGCTGGGGGTCTCTTAGCACCGACACATATTTTTGTGTCAGAAACTGTGAAGCGGGAGGGTGTTGCGGTTAGGTGTTAAATTCTACTGATAGCTCCGGTAAAGTACAGTTCAGTTCCCCCACATAACAGTGGTGTGAGTGGGGCATATGCCCGGTAGCGCCAGCCCGTTATTGGAGAATGGGCACTCGGAAAGAGACTCTTACTTACAGGGCCATGCGACCGACAGCCATGGCATTGTAGTATGCACTCTCCTCTCGTCGTCGTAGTTAGTTATGCAGGGGAATCTTTAGGTATTCCCCACGCCTGTAGCACAGGTCAAAGCACCAAAAGAAAACTTCCTACGCAATACACTGGGACAGTGCGGGTTATAGGGTCCCATGCCCTGAAGGCCGTGAAACGGCAAGCTAATAAGATACGCACCTTAATGCATGAACGCATTTATTGCACAACACTGTACTCCTTGCACAACACCGTACTCCATGCACAATCCAAATGGCGGTGCGGTAAGCGGGCCTGGTCCCGAGCCCGACCGGTGGGCTATGCTGCACGAGAAAACACCACGTGGGTGAAATAATAATATTAAGCTAACCCCCTGGGTGGATGAATCGCAGGGGGTCGAGGGACACCTCTGGGCCAATGTAAGTAAAATGAAATGTTCCAAAAATTAAAATGACGCTTTTGATACACTACTGGTTGAACACAAGTCTTGAAGGGACTGGAGTGACGCACATCGAACCGCCTCTTTCCGCCGCTTAGCACCGACTGGCGATTCCTTCCCACGCTGGTGACCTCGTCTGGCCTGGCGCGGAAAGCAACCGCCGAAACACAAAAGACACTTAAAAGACAGAGGGGCGAATGCCCAAAACGCCTGCAAAATTATGGTTTAAGAAAGTTCCAAATTTATTTTGTGGGAAAGTTTTTGTGAATTTAACTTACTTGAGATTTCAGTATGTTTTTAAATTATGTTACACAAAAGAGAACTGACAATACGGAAATGGTTTAAATAATTTACTGGACATACAAAACACTACAAATTCTAATTGATGGCTGAATTAAATAGTCACACTTGCAAAAATAAATATAAAAGAATTGGGCAGCAAGGTTGACTGCGTGGGCGAGTCCAACTTGCTCGCGATGCTCAGGATAGTTTCTACCATACGGGGGTGCCAAAATGACACGTGTTCATTAAAAGCTACTTTACTGGATTTTACGTCAAGTGGGCACTTTCCTACCAATAAACTGTAGTTTTTATAGACTGACACACACACACTGCTTGCACTCGACGTCGCGGGGGTGGCATCTGGGCGCCACTACCTCTTACGTGTACATTATCAGGTGCTTTCCCATATGTGAAGGTGGTACTGCCACCTCTGCCGTTCCGAATTAGTGGGCGAGGTGCGCACGACTGGCTATGTGGGTAGAGGGACGCGGGTGTCATGCGTCAACTGTTCTGTTTTCAATACTTCGTTTGATTTTTGAAAATGTCTCTGTTGTTTAACCTGTTTCTTTTTTTATAATGATCCAAGTAGTTTTTATTTTATTGACAGAGTTTTCAGTAATACTGCTAAAGTACTTTCTCTTCGCTTCCATAATGACATTTCTTAGAATTTTGCAATATTTTTTACACATATTGGCTATCCCATATGAAAAAAGTATATCTGGGTCAGATCTGGCATCAGGGATAGAGAAACATAGGCTACACTAATTCATATTTGGCCCAGATCTGGCAAATTTCCTTTTTTTGCATCTCGGATTTCTGGATAATTACCAGTTCTCGTGGCTTTGTAAAGTTCTCTTTTGTGATCACACGAGGTTATTAATCACTTTGTTACTACATCTCTTCGATACTTTAAACATAAATATGCTGCCAATGCTGTCCTCAGTAATGACTATTACTTAAAATATGTGAACATGAGCAACTAGTTAAACTTTACGACTGTTGGTGGATTATAAACAACGAGAAAGGCAATTTTTCATGCTTGGTTTAATCATTAACTATTTATGTTAAAGCCCACCGCATGCGGAACGATATTTCATATAGTATTGCATACAGGCATTCTCACTTGGAGCTGTATGGGCTCGTCTGCTGGAAATATCGCTGCATATGTGCAGTGCTACTAGATTGTCTATGACTCGTCGTTTGCCATTTCATCCTTTTCCTTTAAAGTTTAGCGGTCAACGAATGATAAACGTAAACAGTATATGCATAAATCTGGGGTCTAGCATGGATAAAACATGAACCAAAACAAATATTTAATGCTTTCATGCACGTAAACCATTACCACGTGCGGTGAATCACTCACCGACACCCGCAGCACAGCCAATTTATTAGCTCATTTCGAAGCTCTTTGAAAAATGCATAAGTAAACTCGTAGGAAATATCGTTCCATGTGCAGTGGGCTTAAGTAAAGCTCGTGAGAATCGGAACAGGCTTTATAGGTCGAAATTTGATCTGTCATGTTGGTGTTAAACTTGTTGGTTGGTATGGGGCGTGGTAAATTATGTATAGTTAACAAAACAAGTTTGTTGGTAACCTGTCCGCATAACCTGTTTTGTTTTGGTTTTGTTACGTAATGTGATTCAATGAACTGTCAAAACATAGAAGGTTTCCAGGTGATGAGTGGTTGAAATTTGTTGGTCAAATTCATAATGTAGCTAACTTTTTAGCTGTTTTTTTAGCCTCTACACGTTCAAATGTTATATAAATTTGTACAAAATGTGTGGGAGAGAAATATTACGAAAATGGAAGTTGTGGATACGTGTGGTGGTCATGGTCGGTTATGTATTGGTAATTTTGGTTCTTCTTCCTTTACTCATCCTGAAAGCTGCGCGAGATGGTTTCACAAAGGAAGAACAAGTTACTCTAGTCGGCGGAATATTTGTGATGATGGCTCTCCCTATTTCTTTTTGGGGGATTGTCCAGCATATAGTTCATTACACTAACCCAGCGTTGCAGAAGCATATAATCAGGTGAGAAATATCATATTTTCTTTTGTAATAACATTACTTATATCTCAGTTTAGAGTATTGTGTATTATTTTGCTCAACGACCAACTTACCACATCTTTTTTTTTATATATAAATTTTTCTTCTTGCAATTGGGCCTCAGCCCTGTGGCAAGGATTTGCTTAACCTACCTCTTCTCAATTTTCCGACCCCATCAACCTTTTACTAAACTCCCTCGCTCTCTTCACCTCAACCACCTCCCTTGCCAATTCATTCCAATCCTTCACCGTTCTCACCATCATAGTGTTTTTTTTCCTCTCTCTGTCCTCTTCCCCACCCTCTGTATCTTCCACTCATGATCACCCCTTCCCCTGAATATACCTCTCTGTATCTTGTCACCCAGTTGTGCCCACCTGCCCACCCCCTCACCACCTTAAACATCCTTACCAGCCGCTTCACTCTCCTCCTCTCCTGCAGTGTGCCCCACCCCAGTCCTCTCACCATTACTGATGGTCTGAAATCCTCCTCTCTCCCCCCCTGTGTCCTCCACTTATTTGTGACCCACCTAGCAGCCCTTCTCTGCACCTTTTCCGCCTCTACCACTTCCCATTAGGTTATATGGCCCTAGATTTGTTGCGAGTGAGTCTGAATATTAATGAACCCATGAAGAAACAATGATAGTGTCACAATATTGGTTGACATTGAAGGTGGATCCACAGTGCTTTGACGAGGACGACACAAAAACTCAGACAATACCGTTTTTAAGCAAGGCAGCCACAATAATTCATAATACTCAATTAGTAGTTAACATGATCAGAATTTGGTATGTTCATGGTTTATTTTACCAGACAGTACCAAAATTTGTTAAAAGAATTTATGGAAAATGCTCAGATTTATGTTGCAGCTTGATGCATATTAGCCTAATTTGTACTGGATTGGGGCCTAGAAAATGTGTAAGTTCTATCTCCACTCACTTTTAATAATTGATAGTAAACTGCATGTCCTGAAATGAGCATACAACATGTGTCATTAAAATGCCATAATCATATTACAGCTTCCTTAACATCTGTGATTGTGATTAACGAATTACTGCTATAATCAGCAACAACCAAAATTATTCATTACCACTGTGACTATCTGTGAAACACTGTTTATGTGTGTGTGACACTGTGATTATACCCAGTACTGGTGTGCAACATCTTAATTTTTTCTTCTTTTTGTATTTTTTTTTTTTGCCACCAGATTACATGACTAGTTTCATAAGTACAGTCTCCACAGACAGACTCGTACACTAGCAGCGGCCTTGCTGCACCATAAAAATGCTACACAAGAGCCGTTGCATGAAACATACAGCAATAACTGAAGAAATAAAAGGGACCTAACAGCATGTGTATGTTTATGAGCATTATAGTGTAGCAACTTTTATATATCTGCGGTGTTGCGTGCCTCGATTACCGTGATTCATTTGATGAAATGTAAATTGAAGGTGTAGCACAATTTAGTGTTGCTTACAAGATGGGCCAATGTTTTCACAGTGCATTAATGTATCCTACACCCAGAAGCACGGATGAAAGAAAACAGATTTAGGATATTTTGAAGATTCCTTAGTTAGCAAGTTGCCATAAAATTTCAAGTTGTAAAACATTTATATTTATACTTTTTTTTTTCCACTTTTGTACCTAATTTGTCTCTGTTTCAGGATTCTTTGGATGGTTCCTATATACGCATTGAATGCGGTAAGTATAACAAAACACCCACTGACAAACACTAAGTAGGAATGAAGTGACATTTCAAGTTTTTTGTAGGTTGTATGACTTCATTAGGATTACAGTAATAGATCGCACAAGCTGCATAGTTGGCAGTATATGTATGTGTCTGGTCCCATGCCAGTACTGTATTTTTTACCCTGGATACATCCACTACATTGCTTCAGTTCTGAGAGCTCCGCTCTCCCGTCGTAAGAAGACTTGTAGCTGTCATTACTGTAACTTGATATCTTGTGGCAGATTTATTGTGGCCGGAGTTCACGGGTAACATTAGATATAACTAGTCTACACACTTCTTATTAAACATTAACAATTGGCAGCGTAGGCTACTATCAATGAGATATTAAAGTCTGTTAAATATAAATGTCTCTGAATCAAGTTGTGTGCCACCGTATCTATTGACCTCACTGTCAGTGAGACGTAAAGACCTCCTTAAGTTACCTGACATTGTTATAGGTAGTGTACAAATTTCTTAAGTCGTGTTAAAAATTGTTTAGAAGACCTGTGTTTCTATATTTTAAAAAATCCAACACAGTTATTATAAACACAATTTTGCGACCTCAAAAAATAGCTCTTTTTTTGACTGCTGTAACTCCAAAAATAATGTCCAAAGTCACACAATGCAAAAGTAGATGCCTGCATTGGCTTTTACTACAAACTATCCACAATTTATAGAGTCACTGCTCAAAGTTCCATAGGAAATAAAGAGTACTGAAGAACATAGCATACCAATTTAACGTGCCGCAAATAATGGCTGTGCTCATCGAGCGTTGCAGCCTTACCCTTATTCTTCCACTGTTTCTATGCCTCAGACTTGGAAAATTACACCTGGTACATAGGCCTCTTACGAATAGTTCAAAATAAAGAAAAACTGTTCTTTGTATAGTTTTAAGTACTGTCTATAGAGGATTTAAAAGGTTGTAAGTTAATGATGAATAGATAGGAAAATTGCATGAAGGGAAGAAATTAAGTTTATTACCTTTCTTGGAATAAGTTAGTTGTAGTCTCTGGTGGGGCCTATCTTCATTCAGATGGCTACAGTTAAATGTTTTCAAATCATAGTAATGTTGTATTATTAGTGTGTTTCTGTTAGTGCTGTGCTAGGGATTGATTGCGTTTCCATTTAAAAGTGAGTAAACTGGTTCAATAGCATCTCACTGAATTTGTGTTTGGCAGGACAAGGGTTTGATTCCTGGTCCAGCCATTCTTATTTAGGTTTTCTGCTGTACTATTCTGAAATCAACTGAAGCAAATGTCGGAATGGTTTGTAACTGCGTACTATATCAGATTCCCTTCTCATTTTCTGTGTGTGAGATATTTAACAGTTCCTCTGTTTACAAATTTAAAAAATGGATGTAGCTGGAAGGATTATGTAATATTACTCTTCAGTAATATGGAAAAAAAAAAAAACACTACATGTTCCTGTTTTCAGGCTGGGTCACATTGTGTTTGAGGGAAGGTTGGGCCGGCTGCTCAACAAGCTAGACATGCCGCTCGCCTGTCTGAACCAAGGATAGATAAGATGTGTTGAGCTGAGAATGGAGCAGCGATAAATGTGAACCTTGGGTGAAATGGGAGTTCCCAGAGAAAACTCGCTGGCTAAAGAGGCGAGAGGTCTGACACCTCAACGACTACGCCCCGTTCTAGTAATATTGAACATTTATAACTAAACTACCCGTAGGCCTAAAGAATATTTTTGTCAAGCTTAATAGTGGGAGTGTATGATTACTATCTATGTTTCCATTGCAGAGCATAAGCAAAACAACAGAATTGCAATATTTCTCCTTTTTGTTGTTTGGATTATGCACTATAGTAGAAACGGTTCATTGAAACTCGCGTAACGGGAATAAATTAAAATGTCAGCTTTCCAAAGGAGTATGTAAAATAAAACTTAGTCCTATAAGCTTGGGCGTGTTAAAAGCAGAATGTAAGAACATCTTAGAAACTACCATCAGCTTAGACAAATTTTATTTTTCAGGCGGGACCAGCTGTAACTGAATAGTTAGATCTATGTGCAAATCATGATGTTTTCAAACATGCACTGCATTTTTTTGCCTTTCTAGTGGCTGGGATTGCTCTTCCCAGAGCAGTCCATCTACATGGACTCATTCCGAGAGTGTTACGAGGCCTACGTCATTTACAACTTCATGGTTTACCTTCTGAACTACTTGAACCTCACCTCCGACTACAACTTCGAAGCAAACTTGGAGCAAAAGGAACAAGTGAAGCACATTTTCCCATTATGTTATTTGAGTGACTGGGAGATGGGGAGGTTAGTTTTCCAGATCATTGTTCATTTCCTTTGTTCTTATAGCTTTTGCACTTTATTTGCCCATTTCACAAGTGAATCAAAATGACTATTATGTATATTGAGGGGGCCCATCTACCTGACTGTTGAACTGCATGGCAGTGGGTTAGAAATCCACATTTATTTTTTAAAGTATAAAATGTGTTCCCATTATACTTATCTTATAGAAAGGAATTACAAGGAAGAAATTTCTAGTAGAATAGAATTCTGTTATAGTGTGTGTGTCGCCAGTAATTTGTTTATTCTGGCTAGGGAAATAAAATGATCTGTGACGTAGCTGAATTCGTAGTGTAAAGAACTGCAATATAGCTCCCTTATAATGTACCTTCAAAACAGTACTATTTCAGCGTCCTCCAACATGGTTGAAATCTACTTTTCTGTACAGTTATATAAAAAATACACTGCGGAGATTGGACAAAATAATAGAGGTTTCTGCTAGTTTCTTTGGTACATATTTTTCTTCAATAAAAGGACAGTGCCATTGTTTAAAGTCCAATATTCCATCAGTAGAATGGAAACAACTGAGTGCTTTGCAGGTACGAATAATGGAGCACTAGGTGCATGTGTCAGTGTAGTCCTTATCACTCTTTCTTTTCTGAGCCTGTAGTATGTAACACAGCCTCGTGTAAGCAGCGCTCTTAAATTGACTGGTTTCACTTCCAGAAGAAATTTACAAAAGGAAATCTTCATCAGGGGTGGCTATTGTAATGAGTATAGAGGCCCTCCCAATTAAAATATTTCATGCCATACTCTTATACATTTTTATTTCATAGTTTGTGTGTAACTTCTTTTACTTATTCAATAAGCCTGCTATAAGCATGCAAATCATTTCTGATAATGTTACGTGCTTATAATGCTTTCGGATCAGTTATGGTATAGCTTTAAATGTAAAAACAAACTGTGTACAAATTCTGCAAATGGAATTCTTATTATACTGCACTGCATGCGATTGGAGAAGCCCCGCTTCCTTTTATGACCTACTCTAGAAACTCGGCTACAGCTCTCCCACGATGAGGCATTTTAAAGCTGCGCTTTTTGCCGGAATGTAGCCGTCTTCCCTGGTGAGAAAAGGGTTAACTTGGTGTGACACCATTCAGTGCTACCTTTCTCTGCTATTGTTTGTAGCCAGTATGAAATCCACCACGTGCTCCTACCTTCTGGTAAGGTCACAGTATGTACGAGAGAAGGACATAATGAATGTTAGGCAGGCTGCTCGGCTAGCGAACCAAGCCAGTCGGCCATCCGGCCTGAAGAATGGATGAGGTGAGATAAATGTGGAGAAGCAATGTATTAAGAGAGGCAGGGGAAACGGGAGTTCCCCAAGAAAACCTGCTGACCAACGGCAATGCCCTCCACATTTCCCACATGCGAACAATCCGGTACTGAACGTGGATCGTCTAGGTGGGGCGCGAGAAGTCTGACCCCTCGACTAATGCATATCCCATTTATAGCCAGTATGCAAAACTTAATTAAATGTTTAACAAATTATTCAAATGAAATAAATCATACATTGCAAACAATTCTGATTATAATGCAGTTACATCACCGTCATGCAACAGGCCTATCTTAGTGTACTTTATGTACAGCATATTTATTACTAGCCTAGTTTAATACCTGTGATAATTTGTGCAATGGCAAACCGTAAATTACAGTTGACTTGTACATAGATTTATGCTCTTTGTTGTCAATATAAAAATCTTGATAGTAGTATTTTGTAGAATCATTCTATTATCTGTTGAAAACCTTTTTGTGTGTAAAATGATTTTTATATATGAAAAAAAATGTTAAAATTAGTTTGTTGGGCCATTCTTAGTTTCTACTAAATATTTTTAATGCCAGATTCTGGTTGAGGTAAATTTTGTTCAGTCGAGGTTTTTTGCATTTGTTGTAAAATAACTTTCGAGATTGTATTTAATTATTATATGATGCAGTACATTTAATAATTTATTTTGTGCATCTTAATTTTTTATTAATTAATAATTTAAATTTTTATTTTCAAAGGAACCCTTTTTTATTTACGGTGTTTCTTGGTGGTATTCATTACATAAGCAAGTAATATTTACATCAGTGCATGGCAGTGTTCCTAAATATATTTGTCGTGAACGTGTTAATTTATTTGCCCATTAGTATTGTAGTGCTGCTAACACTGCGTGCAACTTGCCAGCAATTCCATACTACCAGCTAAATATTCATTAGTTTGTTAATTGGGGATGTGCAGCGTCCTCAATCTGTCGCGGATCACCACCTTTTTAGTGTTGTTGCACACGACACTACCACCCGCGTTGGTCGAGAAACGCCCTGCAGAGTCCCCGCATTCCAGCACGTCCCTGTTCGTGCCTCCAAGCGAGTGAACTCTGACCTGCCTGCCAGATAAATCTATCTAAGCACTGGCTAGCTCAGAGCTTATTTGAAATTGTAAAAGCCAGCACTTCTCGGTACATGCTTCCAAGCAAGAGAACTACGACTAGCCTGCCACATAAATCCTATTCCAGGAGAAGCAAGCTAATAAGCCACTTGAAATTTCAAAAAATCTAAACAAGGCAAAAAATAAGAAAAGTTTACTTAGAAAAGTTGCTTGAAATTAAATTAGCTTTAAAATGAGTCCAAACACGACACACATCCGATAAAATTGACACACAAAATTCTATGCTTTTCTCTTGCTTTAAAGTTAAATTTAAAATTAAAAAGAAAATTTTAATGTAAATTTTTCTATTCGCATCCCCAATTAATATGTTGGATCCCGCCGTATACATCCTTATACCTGGTCAAGTTGGCCTACTAAATTTGTTATAAACGAAGAAAAAAAATATTAATTAAGACAAAAAAAATTGAAATTACTGTATGATAAGAGGCCAAGTAAGTGCTACGTGCCAGTGCACGTCACAGTATTTGTGTTCGAATCACTCTGAATCATGCTGACAACTCAACAATTTCAATACATATTGAGGGTTAATCGAAAACATATTTTACATCTTTTCACCTCTTTAAAGGTCGACCTTCAAAAGATCCTGAAACAACTTTTTTAAAACACTTGTACAAGTATCATATCTCTGCCAGGTTTGAGTTACATTACTTGATTCATTAAAAGAAAGAATTACCCTCTTTTATCCCCATTAGGGGAAGAAGTATATAAAATCCTGAAATGGTTATTGAGTGTTTAGTGCTCACATAGTCCTGAGGAGGCCCACTCTAGAAATTTCACAATTAGCTGCACTTCAATATATAATGCAGTTGAAGGAAATAAAAGATACATTTGAATTCTTGTTACTGTAATGAACACACTTATTCTTGTTTGGTTTTACAGTCCGTTTGTATCAGTTTAAAGAGTTGCAAGATGTTGGTGAATTATTTTATTAAATGTGGTGTGGTTTGTTGTGATGGTTATGTTTTTTCTTCTAGGGACTTTATTCACAATTGTAAACATGGAATATTGCAGTATACTGTAGTGAGGCCTGTTACAACATTCATCTCCATGTGAGTACTGTATTTGTGTTGTATTCTCTTACTATTCCCTTTTATTTAATTCTCTATATTGTATTAATCACACTTTTCACGTTTACATTGTGTACAGAAGTATTACATAAAAAATTAACGGCTTTTATAAAGTTATTATGTAAGTGTGGGATGCGTATGTCTTTCAGTTTATGTTGTAGTGTTCATGACCTTTGTGCGAAACCAGTACTAAAACCCTTAACACTGTAAGTCTGCCATACAGTTTTTAGATATAGTGCTTTTCTTGTAAACACATTTTATTATTGGTGAACATCGTCATTAAGTCAACCTGCGTTCTGGTGCCGAAACTGTGATGCTTGTTTAGTTACAAAAATTTTTTACAATGTTACTGTGTTAACAATTCACAAATAAGTGAGCGTTTTCTACAGTCCTCTCAACAGGCTCTAACCACTAATAAATATACAGTGAAACCCTCTTAAGAAGTTCCTACTTAAGAAGTTTTCCCCTTTAATAAGTATGAATTATTTTTGCAATATCTATGTATACAATTGTAATTTGACCCTTTTAAGAAGTTGAAATTTTTCAGTCCCTTCAAAAACTTCTTAACAGGGTTTTACTGTACATAATTTATTGTGGCTTCAAACACTAACTTTTGAGAATAATGGTAGGCATACAGTGTACATATTAGTCGTGTGATAATGTTCACATTAAAAGTGGTGGAAAAAGAGATATAAAATGAAAGGAGAATGTAGCAGACCTGTTAAAATTGCTTTTTTTACCCCATCAACAGGTGATAAGTTTCTATTATATTTCCTTACAAAAGAAAAATAAACCAAGACAATGTAGGAATATCAAAGCCTCATGATACTTTCTTATGCTACACAAAGTCAGCACACCAATTTATTGCTTTGCATGTACAGAAGTCAAGTTGTTTCAAACATGTTTTTTTGGCTTCTTTAGCGTATTCACTCTGTGTATATGTGACCCATAAAAACAGAATATTACCAAAAGCGCTACTTAAAATATTTCCATCATTGTTTTCATTGTCACATTATGTTTTATTGTCAAAGATCTTTAATTCTTTTAGTAGCTGTCTATGTACAGTTGCCATATGCCACCCTCTGTTACATAATTATTGGTTGTTATGTACACGTAACACATGTATTTATGACATTTTTATAGTACCATAAGGTAGTGTTTGTTAGTAATAGTTAAAATAAACCTTGGGGAGCTTCCAGTTCATTGTTCTATATTTATGCACAATTATGGTCAGTTACTAAATGCTATAAGGGAATTACAATTTTCACAAAATAAAACATTTTACGTTACATATTTTTTGTTAATGAAAAAACTTACAAGAAACTTTGTAGGTAACATTTTTGCATCATTAACTATTTGAATACACATCTGCTTTCTCAACGAAAATTCCTGTTTACAGTGCATTTAAAATTGGGGAAAATATCTGTATAGTTAATTGCATTAAATTTTTGTTTAATGGATTTGCCAATGGGGAACATGCACAATTTTTAAAATGTTTTAATTCAATTCCGCAGGCAATTTTAAGCAATAATTACATTTTACTTTTAATTTTTATGTGTTAATTCAAGTGCAATCGGCTAAAAATGTAACCTAATTTAAAAAGCCCGCCGAAACGCTCGACTTCAGCATGGCGCCTGCTGTGACGTTATCCGGCGAGACCCCCAGCCTGCTTGCTGCCTAGGCCCATAGCAGTCGTGCGCAAATTGCGAGAAGTATGACAGAAAATTAAAGTAGTCTCGACTTGGCACAAAACGAAAGCTGTTCACGTCTTATATAGTACATAAGTGTCCTAATACGTACTTAAAAATAATCAAAGCGGTGGATATAAATCATATGGCAAAACTGTGAATCATCACTACAATCATCAATGTTTTTTCTTCAATATTTGCTCATAATATTTTGGAAGTAGGCTCTATACATGATATTTCCCTAAACTTCAACTATTATTGTGAGTTAAATGTAATCTGAGTGACCTAAACGCACACTAACCACTATTTAAACTCTAGGCATTTACGAGGTACAAGTAAAACCAATTAGAAAAATTCCATCTTTTAGTCATTAAGAAAATGTCCTACGTAAAGTTTGTTTGTGTCCAGAGCAGAAAGTGAACCGAAAAAAATATTGCGTTTCATGCATTACGTGAAGCCTTACATAGTTCGAGGTCCATCGGTAGATAGCAGCAGCATGGAAGAACCCGATGTAGTTCCAGATGTCACGGTAGGTAGCAGAACACAATAAAATGTATTAATTTTGTATCTAAATATTGTAAAGTCTAGCAGGTATTGTTTGCAATTCAGTTCCCATCAATATATGTTACAAATGTGTATAATTAGAAGATATTCCAAGTTTGAGTTAGCATTCGTATTAGTAAAAAATTTTTTTTAATGTAAACGTTAGGCCTTACGACCAGCGTTGCCAATGTGTGTGTAATTCTGGCAGGTGTGTGTAATTCTGGCAGGTGTGTGTAATTTTTGTGTAGTGATGCCTTTGTGTAATTTTTGTGTATTTTAGAAGTTTCCCCCAATTGAAGAATATTTCTGTCAAGAGTTTCAATTTATCTCATTTATGTCCAAATCCAAAGGTAATTATTTAGTTCTTTCTTTTTTAGGCTGCTTTAACTGTGAAATAATTATGCTGTATTTGTACATATTCCAAGTGACAATTTTAACATTCAATAAATTACATTGATGTTCAGGATTGCCATTTTGATTCTGTAATTTTTATATAAACTTAACATCATAAAGTGATTAAAAAATTATTATCGTCTCAGGAAGGCATTTTTTTTTGTGGTGAAGGTGTGTGTATTTTTGTGTAATTTTACTTCATCGTGTGTGCAATTCAAATGGTCAGTTCTGGCAACACTGGTTACGACCAATCGCATAGCAACGAACCATTGCACTCCTATCCAGAAATTTCATTTTACGTTTATTATTTTATATATTCTTTTTTCAGATAAATTTTATAAAAATAAGAATTATTTATTACGCGAGAGACAAACAATCGAGCAGAATCGTCTGAAAAAAGAATCTGTTCAGCTTTTGGAAGCGTCATGTAATTGGCTACACGAAAATGGCATTCAGAGTAAAATCTTACGTGAATAGACTATTGATTCTTTAAATTATTATTAACATGTTAAGTACGATATCAAAGAATGACTAATATTTTAGTGTGAATCTCACAACACAATCACATTTCACTTGACATTCTTTCAGGTGAGATCTGAGAACAGGTAGGCTATAAATACGGCAACACGAACGTGTTGTGGCTGCAAGTCGTTTTGTAAGGTCTAAATTAAAATACTGACACCGTAAACAACGCAACTGGCCTTGCCTCGACTAGGAAAACGTGACTTCCCACCAAGTAATTTTCACCTAGTGACGTCAAGCCAATCACAGAGCCTTCTCATCCCGTTGGAAAATTTCTGAATTTCTTAAATTTACTCGACGTTTTTTTACATGTTAGATGTTGTTGTAAGTCTCGGCATTAAGTACACATGTTATTTAGCAATAAATCTAAATGCTGGTATTGTTTAAAGTTAAATACCCGACACCTGCATGTTCCCCATTATGTCTTTAATCTTTGGAAGGTACCGTAAAACGAGGTGAATAGGATCACTGGGCAGAAGAGGATCAAAAGATTTAGAACTAAATTATCAGTGCAATATTTGCTTTAGAAACTTTTTTTTCTTGAATTGGAAATTAATACTTATATCAGATAGTTTGATTGGAATGTAACTTTTAAAAAGAAACATTGTTGGCGAGAAATTTGTTTCAAATTTTGATCCTATTCATCCCACAGTGATTCTGTTCACCTCGTTTTATGGTAGTATTTCATTGTCACCGTAGTTTGTTTGGTAAGTAATTTAGTTTTTCTGATAATGGCTACATAGTATCAAAATTGTGACTTTAATAGTTAATTATGCAGGTAATTTTTACCAAAAATAAGACAGAAATAAGTTGCTGTACATACTTTGTGAGATTTTACCCTATTTGGTGTTAACTTATTGACTAGAAGGTACCCAACATTTTTAAAATCTGTTATCAAAATAGCACGTAAGCATTGAGTTTAAATCTATATGAAGTTGTACAGTACTGAAAAGTAGAAATAATTTTATTACGAGCAGTGTGCATTAATAGTCCCGTGAATCAATACATGGTGATAAAATATATCAGTCACACAAAAATCACCACTATCATCATGTTGTAATTACAAAGTTGTCTCGCAGAGATCTGAATAAATTTACATATGTTTTACAGTATATGTGAGTTGAGTGGGGTATATGGGGAAGGCTTGTTCCGCGGTGATGTGGCCTTCCCCTACATGATTGCCATCAACAACTTCTCCCAGTTCATCGCCATGTACTGCCTCGTCATGTTTTACCGGGCTAACATCACGGAGCTTCAGGGGATAAAGCCACTCAGCAAGTTCCTCTGCATCAAGGCTGTCGTCTTCTTCTCTTTCTTGTGAGTTCACTTCAGCCTGTTACATTTCTGCTACAGCAAAATTTTCATTGATTGTGTAAGAAAAGTGTCATGTTGTGTTTTGCTCTAATAATTATTTGAAGTACTTACCAACTAGACGTATGATATTGCCCACGTAATTATCAATAGGAAATTTCCATTTATACAAAATGTAGACAGTTGGAAATGGCAGCTACGTAGAGTTGTAACTCAGTAATTGTCGTCGTATTTCATTATGATGAGAACATACAAACGAGCATCATATGTAGTTAGGTTCCCTGAGTGTTTCCTATTTTGATCCTTCTCTTGTGAGGAAATATATTGGTGGTGTGTTTATAACTAAAAGTTTTTACAGAAAACCTGTCTGAAAAATGTTGTGCTAATGGTCTTTCTTGAATTTGAATCCTACAGTTTGACACTTGGCTGGTGATACAATATCTTTCTGTATGATATAGTTCCCACAGTGTGAATTAGTTTATAAATAATATTTGTAATAGTAGTTGTGTTCTTTATGTATCCTCAAATAACTGAGGGGGCCGCAATGGCCGAATGGTCAGACCATTCGCCTTCTACCAAGGTGATCTGGGTTCAATTCCTGGCGGGGTCGGTCCCCAGATTTTTGCATGTGGGAATCATGCCGGACGATGGTGCTGGTCGGTGGGTTTTCTTGGGGATCTCCCGTTTTCCCTGCCCCTTCATTCCGGCACAGCTCCATACTCACATCATATCACCCTTTACCAGCGTTGAAGACCTTGATCTTGAGTGCTGACAAAAATCACTCACTCAAATAACTAAAACGATAAGTAAAAAACTATAATTTTTTAATTTTATATAACATAATTTATGTACGGCTTTTTTTATAGTAGTCGTATAATAAGTAAATTTAAAGGAATGTTGTAGGTAGTAAGCAATGGTGTGTATTGTGTAACCATTCAGACATTCATCTGAAGTGCTATTAGAAACACGAGGTTGAACCAGGAATAAAACTCAGGTCCACCCAAATTAAAAATTTTATGAACAAGAAAATGTTGTTTGTGCAGTATAACAATGGCATTGCAGTTTGGGTATATAATCTTTCTTGTATTTTTTTGATAAATGTTTTGTAATTTGTAAGTTTCGTGTCAGTAATGGAGATCAGCAGTTCTTTTATCAGTGTTTTTACGTCTTTCTACAGCCAAGGTGTGATAATTGCCATCCTGGTATACACTGGAGTGATATCTTCAGTTTTTGACACATCAGACTCTGCAACTATCAAAGATATCTCTTCTAAGCTACAGGTATAATATACATTTTAATGTATGTTGTAGTAAAATTATTGCCAATTAAAAAAAAATTGCAATACCGATGTACAGTACACTACGTACCCTACACACTTGTTATTTTTGGTGTGATGATATGGTTTTTATAAATTTCATTTCACTGCTGTTGTCATTCATACCTACTGCAGTAATATAATTTGTAGACTTTTTTTTTTTTTGCTTTATTATGGAACCTAAAGTTGTACAGCTATATTTATCACCTCTGGAAATACAATATACAGTATTATGCTCTTCATTTTGTATGTAGAATCCCTGAGCTGCACAGTGTGTACATCTTGTGGATCTTCAAGTGGTCTCAATCATACGTTAATGTCCCTTTGTAAAATATGTATGAAGCTACTATTATTATGTATGGAGATGTTGAAGGAAAGAGGTGGCTTAGCTTTCCCTGCAATTCACTGTTTGGTAAACATATGGTAATGACGTATTTGTCCACCAGGCAGGATTGTTGGTTCTATTTAACAGCATCTTGTTATGTTCATGTTGAATCAGTGTACAGAAATTGTAAATATGAAAAAATCTGTATCGTTTATGTTCAGTACAGTATATTTACTTTAAAAAATTTACACAACTGGATAAGTAATCCTAGGCAGGCTTCTTATTTTTAGAATATTATTGTTTATGTATGTTGTGAGTTTTTTGTTAGTGGTAAGTAGAAATGTTAGGTAAAATGTGTTATGGGTTTGCAGGACTTCCTGATATGCATAGAAATGTTCCTGGCAGCTGTGGCACATCACTACAGCTTCTCATACAAGCCATACATGAGTGAAAATGGGCGGGAGCAGTCATGCTGCAGTGCTTTCCTAGCCATGTGGGATGTTTCCGACGTGCAGCGCGACATCAAGGAACACTTCGGCGTTGTCGGTTAGTCTTTTGGCAGATAGTACTGTAGTTGAAGTTTTGTTTGTTAGCTAAAGAACAAAAATTTTACTACAAAATGGCAAGTTACTATTGAAAAACTGAAAAGCTGCGAAGATAAATAGTAATTTTCGGCAGTTATCTGAGTGTATATTTTGCCAAAGTGAAGCATTTCTTTGGTGTATTCTGTTGCATCTCAATTGAATGCTTGATATTTTGGCATTTGTATAATGTCACAGGAAGTAGTGTCAAACTGAAGCATTGAGACAGAAGACCTCAAGGACTATCTGAAATACCCACATGTCAGTGTCCTGATTGTTAGTACATAGTTTACGAGTTACAATTTGTTGTATGTATATTGTGTGTTTTGTGTTACTCAAAGTTTGACAGGAAATAGTGGTATAGTGACATGAAAAACTGTGATAGATACCTGGGTGTTTGTATCAGACTATCTAACAGACTTGTCTATCCAGTGTAGTGACATTTACGTACCAGTCTCATAGCATCATACCTACAAAAATAATGAAGAAACTAGAGTTGTTGCATATTCTTCTGGAATGTTTTGGAATGTTTAAAAACATTGACATCGAACATGTTTTTTATGAACTGCATAACTGTTTCATCTGTGATGCAGTCCTGCTCTCTCGTCGCCACGTTGTTGATGTCTAGATGTCCCTGTTCGGTGACGCCGAATGTAATGTGGTTTCTCCCTTGCCGTCTCGTTAACGTTATTTAGATGTGTTGGAGGTTATGTCATTCCTGTTCGCGGCGGCAGAATGTAGTGGGGCTGCTTCTTCTACGTATGTTGTTTGTTTGTTTATATAGATGTTGGACGTAACTCTCCTCCGTTGCTATTACAAGTAGTTAGCCAGCAAAAAAAAAAAAAGCAAAAACACAGCGAGCTGATGTAGAGGCGGTGCCTATTAGATTAATGCCCGGATAGCAGTGAGGTTAATCAACCACAGATGAATAAATAAATAAAAATCATAATATTGGCATTTTCTTTCTTTTATTTAATCTTTCTTTTGACGCAATTTAACAGACACAGGCAATTAACATTGCGAGTGCTCGCCCAGAAATAG
>PNEQ01000403.1:0-27298 GCA_003012365.1 Medauroidea extradentata
GGACAGGGGAGGTGTGATTAAGCATGGACAGGGGAGGTGTGATTAAGCATGGACAGGGGAGGTGTGATTAAGCATGGACAGGGGAGGTGTGATTAAGCATGGACAGGGGAGGTGTGATTAAGCATGGTCAGGGGAGGTGTGATTAAGCATGGACAGGGGAGGCGTGATTAAGCATGGACAGGGGAGGTGTGATCAAGCATGGACAGGGGAGGTGTGATTAAGCATGGACAGGGGTGGTGTTATTAATCCTGAGTAGGGAGAGGTGCAAAAGTATGGTTAAAACATAAAAAGAGGTGACAGATATAACAAAGTACAGTGGTGGGGTAGGTGTGATAATGTGTGTGCAAGATATAGGTAAACTGAGGAGGGGGAGGTGTGAATAGATGGCTTTTGAAATGAAATCTGTATTAAACTAGGAAGCTTAGAGACCACCACCACTCGTACAAAATTTATTAACTTTGCCATTTTGTAGCATTGCAAAATTACAGTTTCGTTTGATATTTTGTTATGGAACTTAAATTCAGCCATTTATTGTAATTTGTATGTACATATTTTGGTAATATTTTAGCTAAATGATATTTTTTTTGTGGTCTCCGTTTCAGAAACGAAAGGAAGAAAAACACAGTCACTAGTTATAGTATTTCAGAAAAGACTATAATTCAGTTAGGGTGCAATCAATAATATTATAGCCGGTTGGCTTTGTGCGAGGGTATTATTAGCTTTGTTCTGTCTTCATGTTTTTTCCATGTAGTTTTTGCATGGTTTTGGGGTTACTGCGCAGTATTTTTCAATTATACTCTAGAGAGGTCAATGGTACTGTAATCACTTGACAGTAACACAGCCAACAGGAGTGCAGTCTGTGATGACAGGTGTGACCCATTCTAGAGAGATTTACCTCTGCCATTTTTTAGAATAAAATGTGACACCGCAGTGTGTGGTCAAGACACTGAACTGGACGATCATGTCGCGAGGCTGCAGCCCAAATTTATTATTACCTCAGAAGAATAAGATGAAGATGACTTAAGTATCGTCGGGCGTTAGCCCAAAGTTGTAAAACAGTATCAGAAGTGCCACTGTAACGTGTACGGACAGCACCAAGGCCTTTTCTTCTGTAATATTTTTTTTCTGGCATTTCTCGACTATCTACAAAATTGATCAACCAGAGTGCTGCAACCACTTGATGTTAGAGTAGAACCCTGTTATAATGTTCCCAATTATAACATTTTCTTTGTTATAATGTTACTTTGTCCCTAGAACTACTTTATAATAGTAAATTACGGTCTTACAATGCTTTCCCATTCATAAAGTCAAAATTTTTTGGGTCCCTTCAGAAACATTATAACAGGGTACATTGTGTCCACCTGATGGAACAGAGGATGAAGGTACTGTAGTAGTAAAACAGTTTATAGTTAGTACTATTATAAGGTGTTGCTTTAAATACAATGTTTTAGAGTTTATACAACATATATTTGTCCACAATTTATGCAACATGAGATGAGGATACCATTTATTTGGTTATGCTCTTTAGGAACAAAGTACTGATGCACCCATGTAACATCTACGTATTTGTGCGCATGTACTGATGTATACTAGCATGTGACTTCCTATTGCTCTCATATACCATAACCTTGTCTGCCTTGGCAGCTCAGCTGGCCTTGTTCCCGCCCGATCAGTCCCTGCGTGGCACACAGCTTCACCCAGCCAATAGGCTCAACAGTAAGTAAATAAAAAATGTTGACGTGGATGTTATTTATTTGTTCAACTTTCAGGTAAATGTACTTTGTTGGGAGGCTTATTTTATTACATGGCGGAAGTACTATGCCATGTGTACTACGAAAACACAGTGTTTCACTTTATTTTTATTTATATTCCCTGTAAGTGGTCAACTTTTTTATTATTTACAACAAAATTTATCTAAAAAAGAAGGGCGCTTATACAAGCAGTTATTGTACAACAGTGTTGGCATGTTATCCCACAACTTGAGCACCAGGGATGGGTCACATTCTTTACAGGCTGCAACAGACTATGCTCCAAAAGAAAATAAAAACTGAAAACTACTTTCTTTCAAAGAGTATTGTATTAAGCGTTGGGCTGAAAGACGCAAAATTGCAATATTGGGACTATGCTCTGCTGTAGATTAAATGAAGACTAGTAAAAAATGACTAAGAGGCAGAACAGATGAGGAATAGTGCACTAACATGTGTAAAACTATCAATACCACTTGATGAAGCAAACTGAATTTACTCACCTGCCAGATTTCACAGCAAGATTAATAGCTCTGTCCGCTTGATTGAATCCTTCAGCTGATCCAATGGCGATGCTAACGATGGGCTTGCTAAGCTCGGCAGCCAAATCATCAACTCTGCCAGAGGCATCAAACCCAGGCACCGAGCACAACAGCACTGGGACATTCGCTTTTAGCTCATTCTCAACATTGTTGGCTAGGTCCAGTTCTTTCTCTGCAGACGGCATGAAGTCATCACCAAGCACAGCAGCTACAAACATCTGGCCGGCTGCTATTACTCTGTCTGGTCGGAATGCCTATGAAAAAATGTCAGATTTAGACTCGCAGTGAAAATTGTGCATACGTAATTCAGTTTCTTTAACGTACTGTTCCTGAAAACGTACCATTCAAGAACTTTAACGTATATTTAGTTAATATAGCATAAATTTTCTATATATATAAAAAAAAAACCTCCGAAAAACACACTATAAAAATCTCGGATTACCACTACAGTGTACTGGATTATTAGTGAACTGTATACAGCCTAATAGCAGACTACATCAAAAGGACACAGTACACTACTGATAAAAAAAATATTCTCGTTTATTTGAACAAGAGAACTGACGACTGTAGCGAAATATACTCATATTAGGACAGGTGCTATCCCCTACATGAAAAGGTACGCACATTTTAGAAAATGAATTCTCCCAACATGACACAAACACACATTACTATACTTCCACCATACATAAACACAAGCTTTCCTCTACTTAGTTCAGTCGGCATGAGCAAGGGCGCTTTACTCATACCTCTGGTTAGTCTGTATCCTAATTTCACAATGTTAAAATTTGTCCAAAATACAACAGTTTTACGAACGAGCGATAAAGGCATAGAAATAAAATTTAGAGTTCAAAATTTAGTTGACAGTTTTCCACATGTTATAGCATGCCAAAAAATAATTTTCATGAAAATTTAGCATGGTAAGAGGTTCATGAGCGATGTCTTATGTGCGTCCAACACTGTCTTGAAGTTCACTAAAAACATAGCTGATTAATTATAAAAATTAGTGCCTCTTCTGAAAACGGCAATACTTTTATAAATTTATCCACAACCTAAAAACTCACTCTCAAGAGTTCCCATCCTTAGAATGGCGGCAGTAACATGCATCATCTTAATTGCCAGCCGCAAAACGTCTTATCAGTATGGGATTCAAGCCAAGAAAAAGGATAAAAGGACACAGACAATTGCGTCAGTTCACACAATCGCCTCGGAGAAAAAAAAACATCTATTACTTAGATAAACTAATTTAGCACAGTAAGTTACTGATTAACATTCCATAGTATAGTTATTCTGTTGAATACCTCAGTAAGCAGTACTCTTACCGAATACAGCAGATAAGAAAAAATAATTATTATTATCCTAAATAAGAATAACGGGTTTACATGTTGACTAGGGGCTTTAAAATTGAATAAAATTATTGATAAATTAGTGTCATTACAAATAATTGGCATAAGCCAAATAGATTAACTCACTTAGTTTCATTTTCAAAGTTCCAGGTAAGTAATAAAACACACAATAACAGATAACTGTAATTCCATTACAACAGTCACATATTTTTATACCATTTATGTGGTTGAAAACCGCTCAAATTAGGTATACTCTTACCAACGTGTTGCCAATAGTACGTACAATATTTCATAAAGCAATTGCAAAAAATTTATTGTCTACCATAGCACACAATGCATTTGGTACATTTTCCATTACAGAAAGAAAAGTAGTAAGACTAACATGACACATATAATGCATTATGACTATAGCCCATAATTAATAAATAGATAAATGTTTTTAAGAATAGTTGTAAGATGGCGCACTTGTGTTTTGTTATGATAGTCTAGCAGTGATGGCTTAGAAAGATGGTCATAGTAAAGGTATTGGTGAGAAGTGGCATGAAGGCATGAAGACATGAAGCCTCGTAGGCATTTTCACAGCTACGGAGGCATTAATAATGCCCAATCTGAACTTCTTTTATTTCTATTACAAATGTAAACGGTGGTGGTAAACTGAAGGAAGTAACTTAGGCAAGGTGCCTTTGAATAAGCTAGATTTGAACTTTTTTTCTGTGTACTGTATTTGTGTGAAGTATTGCGCTGTTTGAAATAAAATACTCTCAGAGACTAGTGCAATTTTCCTGAAAACTGCCTCTCCTGTAAAAAGGGTGGGAGAGGTTCAAGGTTACATTAAAAATAAGATAACCTTAGTGCTAACTTCCTCTTACATTCCCCGTTGGCAGTAAAAGTTTACAAATCACCAATGAGATATCCAGGTACGACTGCAGCAACTTGAACAACAAACTCACAAGAGTTAAAGTATGGACATCATGTCAGAGCAGCAAACACGTGCTTCCTAAACTCAACATCAGACTGCAGGCACAACTGTTGTGTCTAATTTCCTGGTGCGCACAAACCAGGACTTCATGAGACCACTACCTAATGTACGAGTCAGCCGACTCAACACTAGTAGCAATTTCTAAGGGCCACAAAAATGTACAAGCAGTTATCATATATGCCAGAAAATGCAGTGAGTTATTAATACTACATATTAGGTTGCATTACCAACTCTGAAAATTCTAACGTAACTTATCCGCTGAATAGCCTACAAACATCTAATACTATTACGTACCACCTATCCTGCAGACTATTCACTGAATAAGCTATCCACTCCTTTGATCTGCTGAAAGCATATTACTCTGAGTATAAGCTATAACATGGTGGCACATGGATTTCCAAGGCAGAGACACTGAGGTAAGAATTTGTATTAAATACAAGGTAACCAATATTTATTGAAAATAATGTAATGACGAGATATGCATATGAACACTTGTTTAACAATGCATTAATTTAACAAGTTTATCATTTTAAAGGTGTACATACATAATATGTATAATAAAATTATAAATGAAACTAACCATATTTTCTATGGCGACCACGAACATACACTGTATTCATAGAGTATTTATTCTAAGTAATTGGATGTGACAAGGTATTAAGATTACTTGTAATACTAAGCAACAAACCAATTGTTCGAAATATTTTACAATAAACTTAAATTTCAAATTATTTTAAGCAAAAACTTTAAATGTTCCTAATAAAATTCAATGAAATTCGAACAACCAATTTATTAAACACATACTGAGCATATCACATATTTGTAGTAAAACATTAGTATCAACAAGTACAAAATTACGTAGCATATTTTACGCCAATAATTTTCTCGAGAAAAATCATTAATTAAATATTTAGAGTTACCATATGCTTTCCTAACTCAATACTTCAAATCGTTAGTTTGTTTGCTCAAATTTTTATTATTCTTAGCCCGTCCCAGTCTATTCTGCAAGACGAACAATTAAAACCACATCCCATTCATAAAAGTTAATCACGTCTAGCAAACTGTCACAACAGTATGTTAATAACCTCTTTGAATTATGTAAAATATTTAAAAAAAAATACATCTGTATTATTAACGAAAAGCTTTCGACTGTTGAAATAGAAAACTTAACAGGCATACCGTAGAAAGAACTTCCGGATTTTTTAATAATTACAGTTTTACTATTCAACATTTCAGTAATATATTTCCCAAAATATTTAAGTTTAGCTTTTGCTGACAATTTAATTTAAAATTTAGTACTACCATAAACTGGGTATACTTTGCGCCAGCATGTGTAATTTAGCACCACCAAAAAATATATATTTTCTATGTTGATAGATGAAAAACAAGTGACTGTATTTGATGGTATTAAATTATAATTTTTTTGAATACCCAGTTGTGATGCGTCTAGTTCACCGAACGACCTAGAAACAAATATTTTTGGTGGTGCAAAGTATACCTACTTTACGGTATCTATTAATATCTATCAAACTATGTTATTTTTTTACATATACTGTATTTCGTATTTAACTTTTTTTTTTTTTGCAGTTTGCAGTTATGAACTATCACAATAATTGCTATTACATATATCCGTATGTTGAGCTGGGCCGATGCTGATTGCCGATCATGATAATCTGCCGATATGATTAATTTTGCTGAACGTTATGGTCTATTAATGCTTTCCCAAACAAAAATAAAATCATAGCTACAACTGAAGAAAGGATATTGAACCTTTGTGCAGAAATAAAATACAGAGGAAACACACTGCCCCAAGATTGTGAATGTGTGCAATGCCTGCACTCACAGCATAATAAACATTCTGTGAATCCAATATGGTGACCAGAGGAACTCCATTTCTGCGGCTAGCACTGTCAATATTTATGTCTTGAGCACTATCAATTGCTCTTATCTCTTGGAAATGTTGTCATGACATGTTTTTTCCTTGTGTTTATACACAAATAGTGGTTGATAATGGTTCACGCACTCCGCCGAAAGACCGGTGGTAAAAAAAAAGCTGCTCAATATGTACAGAGCACAAAATAAATAAATGTTATTTTTAATCGAGCCTAGGCCTTTAACTACAGTAGAACCCCGATTTTACATTCCCCTGAATTACACTTTCCCCTTCAATACACCTTTTTCTTTCTTCCCATTACTTTCCTTATGTTAACAATGTATGCATTGCATGCCTGCTATTTACACTGCAGTTGATACTTACTTCCCCTAACTTACACTTTTTGCATGTTACTATAATCTTTTTACTCATACTTTAGACCTGATGTAAACAAACGAGGTCAACATCATTCTGCTTCGAAGCCAGCGATTGGTTCGGTCAGAATTATGGTGGCTGGCTACAGTAATATAATATCAATATAACTAACTCAAATCACTTATGTGTTACAGTATATAACTTAAACCTGTACTTACTAGAGATGTGCGAATAGTGGTTTTAGCGTTTTGAATAGTTTTATAACGAACATTAATTTTCTTGAATAATTTTAAAATATTTTTCGAATAGTGTTTCTTTAAACTAAGTATACATCAGCCAGTGCAAAATCTTGCATTTACAAGGAGATATAGAAATCCACTTTGCTTTATTTATAAAAGGATCAAAAGTTAGCAGTTTTTACTTGATAATCTTGAACATTCTTAAAACAATAAGTTTTTGTTACTACTGTATCTACCTGTTTTTACAGCAATGTACTGCTTTTTCATCTCAGTTATCTTTTTATTATGTTTGTGAGAAATCGCAAAGTTTTTCTAAACAAGTGCTTACTACAGATTGCACAGCTGATATAGTTTACTTCTTGCGTGAACGATACAATAAAAAAAAAGTACCTTTCTGTAATATTTGTACAAGAATCTTACTATACAAATTTGAAAGCTACATTAATATGTTGTAAATAGGAAAAATTCCTATTTTTTTTCCATATCTTTATTTAAAAAACATTTAATTTAATGAACACCGGTACCATACTTTCTTTCTTTGCGTCTGTGTAACGCCAGAAAGACTTAAATAAAATGAGCAATCTGTTTTGTGCGGCAAAAAACGTGAACCGCCATGTTCATGTCCCTCTGACGTCACAATACTGTACATTTTAATGTACGTAACACACAAACGACAGCAACATACGTTCAAGTTGTGAACATGTGTTAGATAAAGTAATTTATGCGATAAAATCGAGTATGACTTTAACTCCGAAGAGTATAAATGTTGATAGTAGTTCGTTTGCACAGCATTAAAATGCAATTTACTTGGAGTAAAATCTTAACTTTAGCGCAGTCTGATAAATCAAGGCATACTGGACGGTTTTAAGCTTCAAAATGAGACCTAATACAGTAGTCTGCTATTAACGACAAAAATACAGTGTACGTATGTAACGCTGTATTGTGTACAACATGACATGGTTAGCATTAAATAAATAAGTTTGTTCAAGTTAAAAATTGCAGTCAATAGCTCGCAGTTTGCTACAAAATCCCTGCAGCTTTAGTGTTTTGGCTGTTCCAATGGCTGCGGCAACGTCGTTAGCCAATAGGAGAGTTCAAGGCATCTGTGATAGGCCGGCAATTTGAGGGGTGGGTGGGGTACTGCGAAACTTGCCCTGAGATGGCAGCACAGTTGTCTCAATGCTGTTCACAGGAAACGTAAAAATTACTGAGAGAAAAATTTACAAATAATTGATCTGCCATATTATTTTACCGACTCGTGCAACCAGAATGTTCGATCATAGTCTATGCCAGGTTTGGTTAAACACATTCCAAATACTAGCTCAATAAGTTCTCTTTTTGTACGCATGTGAACTTCGTTTGGCTGACCTTTCAAACCTAAACTTAGGATTACATACCAGATCTGAAATATTAAAATGAATTCGTAGTAAGATATTACCTCACTAGAATTTAAATGAAATTGACAAACTCAAACCTATAACTAAAACGTTGCAATGTGTGAAAGCTACTAATACATTGCTGTCTTCACACCTTTAAAATCAACACAAGTGAAATAAATCTTAGCTGTTGACTACCAAATCTACAACCAAGCAAGTCAAAACAATGTGCGAATTCCCCTAATTAACTTTTACGTAACAGGGTTGGCTAAATTTTTATCGGTTTTTAAGTCAGTGAAAAAATCCAATACTGTACACACAATAGTGCCTGGCATGTGGTGGCTAACCAAAACAAGTAAGACGTCATAAATGTGTTAGCCAAAAAGAACGCCTTTTCAATGTTTGTGGCGGCATTTGAAAATATGGTATTTTTAAAGCTGAATAATACGAAAGCTACAATGTTCACGAAGCTATTGCTTTGCCTGGCTGCATTTAGTGCCAAAATAATTCGGAAGAATCGGGTAAATATCAAAAACTTTTTCTAGGAATTTTCCCTATTATTACAATATGTACTATGAAAAATTAGATCCTTCAGTGTGCAGGAAACAATGTATATAGACTGTTCAAATTAATTTTTGGTAAAATAACAGTGAAACTTCACATTTGGAAACATTTGTAGAATAGTTTTATAGAAATTCTGAACATTTTCAACCCGTAAATTATATTAGCAAATAAAAGTATTAGTAATAAAGAAAATTATTTCCCTTAGGACACTCGCATTAACTATTTCATTCATTCATGGCCATGCTTGCTTACAAACATATTTACGTCACAATATTAGCAGTGCATAAAGTTGTAGCATGAACCATCGTAATTTCATCCCAACGAATACCTTGGAACCGTATTTTGGTCAAGTTAAATTCGAAATTCTAGACTACACCAAAAGCAGAAAATTATGTCACCCCACGTTTTGGCCATTTTACTTCGTGTTCCCACTCTTTGCGACATGGGTAAGGATCCAAAATACTTTGTTTCTGTACTTAATAAAAATAATAATTATTAACTTCCCTGCAGAAAACATTTTAGTAGGTAAAAAAACAGCGTTAAACATAAACCAACAGCAAACCTTTTCACAGACGTATGTACAGTAACTACCGGTAGGTAGACGTCGAACTTTCGCTGCCGCTACAGCGATCTACACAACTGCCCCCATCTTGCATACCGTATATTGAGCTGTTCTGTTTGCACATAGCGCTACGCTTCGTGTGCAAAGAATATAATGGTAAGTATCTGCACAAGTTTATCTATGGCCATAAATTTGATGCCACATGTGAATATGTAAATATTTATGTTGAAAATATTTGTGAATGTCAGATCTTTCCCATATATTTATTTTAACTTTTAAATATCCGCGAAACCGGTAAAATCCATTCAATTATGTTGTGCTTGCAAGTAGAAATAGCCTTGTCGTGCACATTGATTATTTTAAGAAATTGTTTAAAAGTCACTATTCGAAATTGTTTGAATACTTCGAAATTTGGGATTCCGGTATTCGTTTTTTGAACTTGAATAATACACATTTACTATCGCACCGCCCTAGTACTTACATTTCTCTTCGCAGGCAAATTCTCATCAGGTTTTATAACACCAAGCATTTCATTTATAATTATGGCTTCATTATGCAAGAAAAATGAGAATTTTATCATGCATAGCAGTTTTAACAAAACCGCCACACTAACCTAATACTTTATTTCTAGTTTTCTCATCTATCAGGTGTTACAAGATTTACTTTTTTCTGAAATTCCATTCGCGTACTGAAAATACAGGCAGCGTACACACACACACATCACCTTAGTTGTAATAGCAGCTAAATCCTTCTGGAGCAATGTCTGATGCTGTTGACCAGGATAATCAAAAACATTACAAACAATTGTCTTTTCACCACTGTTTAAGGTTTTCCCTGAGCATGTTTCACATCATCAGCAAAATTTTCTTGACTGTAAAACGCTATGCTGCTTGACTGAAACTGCCTGCCAGATAATCCCAACTTAACAACACGGAAGCAAGGTACATTCAATAACTGTGGGAACAGACTGTTCACGAGCATGTGATTGTTACAGATGACTACTGGCCTAATACTTAAAAAAGCACTGTCGAAAATGATCCATATCTGGGTAGTAAAAGCATGTAGGTCATGCGAGATAGAAATGTAATTCCTTCATAAGAAATAGACGTGCGATTAACCCTTATAAATGGGAACTACTCCCAGATGCATACTGACAGTGCATGCAGGACAACCAATCAAACGATTAACCCAAGAGAATTTGTTTACACGAGCTCCAAAGTAAGAGTATAGAATGATGTAACCAACTTAAGAAAAAATTACCCGAGCACTACTGAATAACTCACGAACAGTTATGCAGTTGCTATTTGGAGGGTGTAATGCACACAATTTGGATTATGCCATGGATAGTATATTCTGGTGATAGTTTTTCAGCTCTTTCAGTTTGCGTTAGTAACACAAAACCTTAGTATTGTAAAAATGTTTTTTTTTGGGGTTTTGATAATGAAGAATGAATTTAATAAAAACATGCTGATAAGAAAAGTAGACTAAACTGGTCTGATCCAGGAAACCTTACTTGAAACCTGCATAAAATATTCTTATTTTTTTCAACCAGTGGAATGGAGGTAAAAGAACAAATTTTGTATTTGAGAGAAAAAATAAATACACTGGACCCTCGATTTTACGAATACTGACTGTTCCATTTATGACATTCGTAAAATTGTTACCTTAAAAAAATTGATTGAGGCGAGTTTTGCTCCATACCCCTTTATCAAATTTTAAAATTGCATTATTTTCGCAAAGTATATCCTATGGGGTTCCGATTTACGTAGCGTTAAGACCACTTATCATTGAAATATAAATTTACATCACAAGACTGATGTCTTTTGATTAAAAGGGTACCCTCAGAACAGTAAATATAACCAATTGATGTCCTGGAGAAAAAAAAGAGGGGAAAAAAGAGAACACTGAGCACGGAGTGTCTTCTCGCATCACACGAAAAATGACAATTAATAACAACTTAAGTTTAAATTTATGTCAATAGACAGACATATTCCGGTTAAAATCACACCTACGAACAATCAATATGACCAACCGATGCCAAAAAAAAAAAATAAAACACCAAGCATGAAGGCCTGCTCGCGATCGTGTAGCCTTGATGTCCGTAGCATTGTGTGGAAAAATAAACCTAAAAAGGTTTACAAGACTCTTGTAAAAAGAAACTAAAATTAGTGTTGCACGCATGATTTTTTTTGAGAGGTCGTGAGGTTGGTGTACTATCCTATCAACACGAAAATAATGAATAAAAAAATTAAGTGACATTTGAAGACAAGCCTTTGTGCTGGACTATGTTCAGTACTTGTGCCCTTTTAACTATGGCATGCCTAGACATTGTGTGTGTATGGCAAGAGTCGAGTTAACGCAAAAACGGTGCCGTCAACAAATCCAAACGAAGTCACTTATGCCGTTCTTACCCGTTGCCCAGTCGTGTTTACTTTCCAAACGCTTGCCTGGCTGATGTTTTGTGCTGATAATGCATTCCCCTCTTATAATTTCCTTTCTTTCATTTGCTTAGAGACACACACACTTCGCCACGGTGCAATACTCTAAGCAGACATAGTTAATGTACACCTGCATCACTGATAAATTCCATGAAGCCGATGAGCAGACCACAGTGTCGGCGCCAGAAATCCTACAGCCTGGAGAAGATTGCAACACAAGGAGTATTTCACTTCACCAGGAAAATTGAATAAACTACTAAAAACTCCCAAAACTTGAGAAATAAAAGACTTGTGATTGTCATTTTCAGTGACTGGGCGAGGGTAGAGGCGTGGAATGAAAAATCCTGTTGTGCAAACTGTAATAGAGCTTAACTTTACTGGCGTTAGTATACGTGTGAAAGTGTAGTATACGTGTAAAAGTGAGCTGATATAGGTTAGGGGAAGGGGAGGGTTTCAAGTTGGATGTCCTGCAAGATATTTTTCCACCAAGTGAGTGAGGATATAGATTGACATTTCCCAGGAAACACGTAGCAAGTTGTTTCCCACGCTGATGTTTGGGAAGGTGTGGGGGAGGGGGGGGGGTGATCTGCTGGCCTTGAGACAAGCACATGTGTACATATTTTCTATTATAACTACAATAGAACCCCGATTTAACGAAATGCTACGGGACCCGAAAATGTTTACTTCAAATCAATGTTTCATTAAATCTGACTTAATATTTTTCACCCCCCCCCTTTTTTTCCACCCCCCAAAAAAATAATAAATGCTTGGATGACATTTATCAGAATTTAAGTTAATTTTAAAAAGTCTGTTACCTCAAAACAATAGCAAAACACATTTACCGTCAACAGGTAGGCCACAGTGTCGGAAAAAAATAGGCGAAAAAGCTTTAAAAAACTTTTAGAGGAGCGCTTGGCGAGCGTGTGCATGGTGAGTTACACTGCCCACGCGCCATCAACACGTGAGAAGTGACGACTTAACACCGCCGAGTTGTCAATCTTTCCGTATCTCTACCGCCTGTTCCACCGACAAAATTCAGGAAATTCCCATTTTAAAAAAACCAACGAAATATTAATTAAATGTTTGAGGTGCAACAGTACAATAATAATTAAATATGCGTGGCAGCGGCCATTGTACCTTGTAGGCAACTGCACTCTTGAAACAAACTGATCTGTCTGCTAGCTAAAAATACTTTGCATTGCAGCGTTTTTTAGCATCGGAGAAACCAATTTATCGACATTTACTGTAGTAAATTCGTTGTAATAAGTCTCTATAAATAATAAAATTATGTAAATATTTTTAAAAATAAATTTTCTGGTTTTATCACGGGACGAGACAGAAAATAATCTCGCTGAACACCACTGCATTCTATCAGTAATAGGAATTATCTATAGAGCACACTGCACTGCAACGCATTCTAGCGGAGACGCAAAGCACTATCTGTCAATTAGTTCCCGTGCTGTCCATCGCTGCGCTGGGGTGGCGGTACCTAGATGCTCGTTCACTTGCCAGCCACTAGGATGAGGATCTAGGAGCGCACTTGTTACGCAACACACCGGTGCTTGCTCGGCAGTGCGTGCTTACATTAAAGTCGCTCTCCTCTCGCAGCCAAAGTTTTGAACAAATTTTAACAATTTTTTAATTTGTTTCTCAACAAATGGTTTTAGCTTATCTATGGAGAAATAAGTATACACTGCATCCAGTGGTAGTGTTTTTAATAGACTTACATTACATTTTATATTCTATTTTATCCAAGTCATTTAGTTAATATTTTTTTTGAAGGATCCTAAAAATCTTTTTGCTACATCCCTGTTTTCATTATTCCAGAGTTCGTTAAATTGGGGCTCTAATTACATACTTAATGCCAAAGCACACTGTTTAAACTAAAGAAACATGTTTGCAACTTACAATAAACATCTGTAATGGAGACAAATCACTTAATGCAGAAGACATTACTGAAAGGAGTTCTCACCTGTATGACCAATAACTGATACATGGCAGTAGCTATAGCACTTAGAGGTTTCTCCTCGTCCCACAGTTTGGGCACACACTGCTCTGGGGTTCCTTGTTGCAACCAGGCTCCAAACTCTGGCATCTTTTGGATATGTTGTGCCAGTGATTTGAAAGCTGGAAGTCTGCGAACAGTAACACCAGACTACACCTGCAGACGTCTCTCCAACTACTGTGCACATGCAGCACAACAAAAGACTACTTAAAGCCATGCCTGGCAGTTTTACAATGATTTTGATAATTTTGTTTTTAGATTCTTGTGCCATAAGTATAAAAAATTTTACTATAAGTTATAACAAAAATTTTCCGCGGGAGTTTTGGTGCACAGTTTGTTGTTTTAATGCGTAGTTTCTGATTGTGCCCTAGAGGGTTCTAGATAATTGAATGAATGACGAGGGTCATGCCACCGAGAACCAGTAAATGAGAACATGGCGTGTGGCGCCCCTTCGCCCTTCGTTCTGGAACGTTTTGCCTCCGCCATGTTTAATAAAAGTCGTGACGCGATCCAGACAGGACATGCACGGGGATGCGGCACAAACATTTTCATGAAATGAAGTTCGGGAGTGAATCAATTTAATATCTACGGGTAGCACAGTGGTCTCTATTCTTTAACCTTTCTTTCGGACATTTTTGAACTCTACAAAATTCGTTTCCGCCCGTGCATGTAGGCCGTTAGGTGCAGACAGCCAGGATGGCTACTCGTTCTTCTTTGCCGCGTGTGTATTCACCGTACGCTAATTGTCTTACTTGATTTAGACACCTGATATAGTGATGCTGTGTTTCTGATTGTAACTTTCTGTGAACGGGATCCACCGTGCTAAGACTGGAATTATGTATTTTGTGCCGATGTAAACCGTAATCTAATAAACCAGAAGTAGTGGAATATAGTGAAGTATATTCTTTAGGGTAGACACTTTCTTTTAAAATTCAGACTGTGTCTGTGGAAATTCTAAATTTCGTCTACAATACAACATAACCTACAAAATTATTACCAATAAATTCCGGACTACATGACTACAGATCAAGAAATATGTTCCAGCTTGTAACCTTGCCTTTGGGGCTGGGTTATCATCGAGCTAGTTCACTGGTCTAGAAGGACTGGCGTGCTACATTTGTTTGTACTGAATGGGACACGAGGACTATGTGGTGACGAGACGCTACATTTGTTCACCCATCGTGGGCCTGTGGACCCAACACTACAATTATTGTGGGGTCAAACACAAATTTATACTCTAACATTACGTTTAGAACAAAACATTAATGTGATGTTAACATATTTCACTTAAAATGGGTGGGAGTCCAATGTTCACAAAGCATACCATGTACAATTAAACAAAAGCACAGTCAATCTCAAAATTCTGTTTGAATCTCATCATCTGAATATAAGCCACAAAACTTAATGCCATAAAAAGAATTTATGTAGAACATCGCTAATTCAAACTGATGGGACCAGAATTTAAGCTATCTACAATAATGAGGTTTGTATTACCTCCTGTTTAAAAAAACTTTGCAAAGTTTAGTCTACAATTTTTTAGACTGTTTATCCCCAAAGAACGAACTTTCTTATGATATCCTGGACTTTTTACTAGTGGCCTTAATATTACTGTACATTGTTTTTAAGGCCATGCTCCCTCATACCTATTTTTCTCATGACATTAATTTTTTACACCTACAACAGGAACAAATATTAAAAATCTGGGTATCAATTATTTTTAAAATTGTCTTCTCCATGTTTGTCAATTTCAAGGCTTGAAATACTATGGTTTTAGCTAATTATGTAATTAATGAAATTCTGGTTGACTTTTAAAATGAAACTGTAGACAGTAATTACTTGTCTTGAAAAAATTACCTATCACTCCAAAAACAATTTAAAACAAAACTGCCAAACAGATTTTTGATATCTTCTCTAGTTTAAGCTTTAAAAAATAATTATCGCAAAAATAGTGGAAACAACTAAACAAGAGAGCATGGCCATAAGTTAACAGAAAATAGTTATTGAGCACTAAGAGCAAGTGTTTAATTTTTAATCTCATTGTAAGAGGGAAAAACATAATTTTATATTAATGAAAACTTTGTATTAATCAGGTGTGTGTTAAGGAGCATCCCTAGTAAATAAATAGCCCCGTTTCAGGATTATCTTTTTATTCTCAAAGACTAATATACCTACAGCCGGTAAACTTTTTTGTAGCAAAGAAAAAGTCTTATGTTTATTACTAGAGTTGAAGTTTTGATAAGGGACTGTCAATATACCTATAAAAAAATTGGGAAATCAGGAAAATATTGTAATATACTGCAGCTCCATTTCTTTACAATAATATTCTTCTATTAAACAAATAATTTTATCATAGCAACTTAGATTCATCCTTTGTGAACATGAGCCACCTCTACACTTGCAGAAGGTAGGCTCAATAAGTAACAGAGGTAAACAAAGTGTATGAACTCAGTAAATGCTGTAAAAGTAATATCATAGAAAATAGGTTTGCCAGATATATTTTTAGAGAAAATGCTACTAATCCAGGTAACAATATTGCACACAAACAATCCCAAAAATAACGATGTTCTCAAAATTAAGTTGCATGAATACCATTTCAAAGAAACAGATTGACATAAGTTGAATTAACGTAAGTATAGAAAGAACTTCCAACATGCAAAACATCTCTATTAAACACTAAGCAATTAATGACATTGGCATAATGGAAATGTGCCTCAATTCACGTGATCAATTTACAATTTCTTACACCATCAACATCATGTATTTGTTGTGAGCTCTCAAATTTCACTAAAGGGAAAAGTCTTTACCAAAGCAAACACGTCACACTCGGACGTCAACATTGCATGTACAGCATGTAAATGTACAAAGTTCTCAAGAGAATAGAATAGTGCAAATTCCACAAATACTGTAACTTTCCGCATCCACGTGCTCCGATCTAGTTGCCTCAAATCTTTGATGTAGAAAGTCTCATACATTTAAACATTACCAAAAAGAGACACTGTAATATTGCAGTTATTTGACCAATGGGTCATTGCGGCACTAGACAACAAGAAATACAATTTCTAAAATACATTCAATAACACATTAAGCAAACCTATCTCCAACACGCATTAGCCTGAAGGGAATTTCTTTTAAAACAATGACCCAAAATGCCATTTAGAAAAAAGAAACTACAAAATAGACACTATATTAGACACATGGCAGCCAACTTACACACCATGGGGGAATAAGTTCGCAACCTATCTCTTTATCACTAGAGTAATCGACTTGCATGTTTGTAATAACAATACCAATGAAGAAGTGAATGAGCAGCCTCACACTCACACACGAGCTAAACCTGGCCAAAGCTTAACAACTGCACAAGCACATAAAGAGAAGAGGGGGTGGGAACAAGAGAACAAAGGCTAGCAACGAAAAACAAAGAGGTCGTGAACCTAACAAAAAAAACCTGTAGAATCTATCTATGTAAGTTGAAATAAATACCACTGCACGCCACCGTCGCAACACACACAAAGCACCAGGTGGTGCAAATACAAACTGTACTACGTATCCGTATTAGAACCCATTAGGAACTTATTTTTTTGTGGAAACACCAACAAAATGTTAACCATGTTTTCATATTTACCCCCTTTTTTCTCTTCTATGCTCACAGATACTTCCCCTCCTTCCAATGACACCACTTTGTTTCCACCCTGCAAGATGCCGTCTCAAAAGAGAACAGACCCAGCTGTCTTTCAGTATTCACCCACACAATGGCATCCCCTTATTTTTTCAAAGCTTACAAAAGAATTTAAGAAACCTGTGTAATGGCAATGCCTGTCTTATCAACATGCTACACAATAATTAGTGATACGCATGAATGGATTAACGAGATCCCTTGGTATTTTTTCATGTTACCATGAACCCCAAAAATCTTTACCTTTACTTTTATAGTCTGTCTCACGAAAGAATTCCGTTTTTTGACAGTTTTGAAGGCTATCATGTGTACCACTTTCTGCAGGAAATTACTTTTAATTTTGATAAGTTGTACAGTTTGAGACCCAGCTACGTGTGTTTGTGCAAAAGTTACTTGTGACAGAGGAAAACATTGCTTATTTCATGGAAACAACTTACAAAATAAATGCAATCACAACTGTCAAAAAGTGGAATTCTTATATGAGACAGACTATAGAGAAAACTGTGTACATTTACATTTCATTTTACATCAAAACAAATCATAAAATAATTTTTTTTTAATCTTTCAATAGCTGCACCCCATTTTTTTGGGCCGAAAAATTTGTCGAAAAAAAATGTGGCGATTATGCCAGTAAATACGGTATTGGGACTGATGTTAATCAGAGTGTAAGAGAAATATACATATTAAAAAAACCTTCACCTCTACTATTGGTAAATTATTGTGCAACCCATTTATAATGCCATTGCTTTACACTTTCCCACATTTTATATCTACTTTTGGTAGTCCCATTTGCTACTTTTGCTCTATAAGTTTCACTCTTTTTACATTTTTCCTTCATTTTACAACAATTTTTCCAGGTCACTTGGGAAGTGAAATAAAAAAATGTCTGTAGTACTTGCTTGTGGTTTAAATAAAATATGCTGTTACCAATGTTTACATTCCCTACCTAGTTGAGAGCCTGAAGAGTGCTTCTAGCTGTTCTTGACCAAGACCCTCGATACTGGGTGGTCTGGATGTAAGCATGCCTTCCTTTCCCCTAAGAAAGAAGGTGAACTCTTGGTCAAGGCTCGTTTCACTAGGTATACCTTTCAAGTGGATTCGACACAGCAGCAATGCAAATGTTAGACGGTCTGTGTGGAGCATCCCGCGAGCTACTCGTTCATAACATACCTGCAAAAAGGTAGAAACCGATACATTTCACTTAACTCCAAGAACATGGGCGGCAAAAATCTTTTCAATGATTGCCAACAGGCCAACATATTAACATAGTTGTTGGTACACATTTTTTAAAGCAACACTGTAATTTCATTTATTTTATTTTATGCATTGTGATGACCATAAACTGGCTTTATGGTATCACACGGTATTCTTTCAACTTGTACCATAAGTTCTGTTCCCAGTAGTGCACATGAGAATCGCCAGACACGCACGCGCGAGAGTTCCGGTACACCTCGGCTCATGGTGCGCCCTGTTGGCGGGTGCGTGAGTAAGCAGAGGCGGCTGTCGTAACCGTTTTTGAGCGGCCAGTCGGTCGAGAGGAGCCGTTTGGGACACATAGTCTATGACTGTCGTGCCAGTATGCAGTACGCGCAGAACACGGAGTCAGCAGGGACGTTGCTGCGGGGTCCGACAGTAGTTTCGTGGGTGATTTTGCAATGATAATCACTCATTACTTGCTGTGCGAGGAAATCGGTTGCAGTTATGATGGGGTGTTGTATCAATTTGAAAGCAGCTTGAAAAGTGCAGACGGCTGTCATACTGCGCAATATGGAGCTGCTCGGTAGCCTCTACCAGCTTGGGAGGCGGTTCATCGGTGAAAGCCGGTCAGGTTTGACAAGAGAGTGTAACAGCATGCAATGAGGTCTGCACAAGTGCACATTACTTTTTTAATACTGTTGCATGCCGTGTATCTGGAGGCCGGGTGGTCAGAAGCTGTGCTGCAACACCTTATGGAATAGCCTCTGACTCACAAGCTGGCCTGCTACATGATGGGAACCCCGCCAAAACTACATCACAGACCTGTTCCAACTGCGCTTTTACCCTATGGGAATGGCCTACGAGACTCGAGTCATGTCCGAAACATGATGTAATGTCTATTTTTAGACCATGTAATTTGGGGAATCCCTGGACTTGGCAGGAGTATAAAAGCCCCCAAATCGGCATAGTTGGGAGAGTTCGCTATTAGTTGTGCTACAAGAAGGTGCTATGCTTGTGGAGAGAGACTGGTGAAGACATCTTGATGACGTCAGAGTCTACTGTGAGGCAACAAGCACATGCCTTCGGAGAGCAGTATTGGGCAGAACAAGAGGACTGCTGCTGGTCGACGGACACCAAGGAGGTGCGTGACGGGAGTCGAACCGAAGACCTCAAGGGTGAAGAAAGTGGTGCACTCGGAATACTGCGCAGCACACAGCGATTTATCACCACTTCGAACTACTATTAAGGTTGTACACTGTCACTATTTGAAAGACTGTTGATTGGATATATGACAACTTTTCTTGTGATTTGTAGTCTTCGATAATGGTAAATATTCTTGTGCTGCAATTGTCAAAGTTAATTAATGTTTCCGTGGCACAGTAGTAATTGTGTGCATAATTAATTGTGTTGTGAAAGTTATAGTTGATTACTTACTGTTTTGTGTATTTTTGTAAGCTTTGTGAGCCAGCAAACCGGTATGCATTAGAATGTAGCATTTTTTTTTTTTTTGTTTAAACACATTCGTTAGGTTGTACAAAGCAAAACACTTAGGTTAAATTAGCAACAAACACAAATCTGCGTGAAAACTGCTTTTGATTGGTCCATGTCACCAGCCATTATTGAAACAAGAACTCGTGCAGTGTAACCTTGTTTCCAGAAGTCTGATTAATAATGTAACGATAATAGTATACTGTATAAAGAAATTGTAAAAAGACAGTGAATTTACAAAAAATAATAATATTTGCGAGTACGACAACTATTTTTAGAGAATACACTCACATTGATGGTACTTATTCTCAGACTTACGTTATGCACATGCAATAATTTTCATTCTTACACAAGTTGTACTTTTAATTACATTCATGCATGAATAAATTTTATTAGTGTTAAATATTTTTAACATATTCCAGATAGTAAACATTTGAGTACTGGGTTTATTGTATAACGTTTCCTTTGAGGAGACTTTAGATATTTAAATAATTTGTATTTTAACTATTTTTTTTTAAATCCATACACACTTGAATAAAAACTTCCTGCAAAAAATTGCAACTTTTGATGTCAAAATAGTGTGCAGTGAACTTGGAGCGTCAGGCTGATAGACCCTTCATGTTTATAATTTTGCTACGGCACACAGTCATCCAGTGCTTTCTTTCCTTTCTTTTGTTTTTTTATTTGTTTATATTCTTAGTTACATAAGCCCTCCCCTTTCCTTGCTGCCTCTGATGGCCAGTCTGGTGTAAAAGTTAAGCTGGGCCCGAGTGGCTGGTAGAGGCGGGTCTCCTATTACTAGATACGAGAGGTCTAAAGCGCGTGTTCGTTGGCTTATTTTTATGGCCTTGTATGGTGTTAAATACATTAGTAGAAAAAGACGTCGTACGAGTTTAGTCAAGGTTGCAACTAAGTTGTAGGCTACACATGAGATATTCTCTGCCCTTCCTTTCTTGGCCCATATTTCTTTCCTAGGCAAGTAATTTGTCTGATTAATGCTTTCTGCACGAGACAGTCCAAGAGGACTGTGAAATTTCATCATCACCTTTTGCATTTAGTGATTGTTGTTTTGTGTGGACCTTCGGACCAGTGTATTTTTATTTAATACCAGTGCTCAAGTCTGAAGTTGTAGTTTTTTGCTTTAGCCCATGAAGCCCCTTTGTCCGGTTGTTTCGATTCTTTACGTTTTCAGAGTTAGTTAATGTGTCAAAGTGATGGTCGAGGTATAATGTATGTCACAATGGTAAAAATGAGGAATTGTGCGAGTCTATCAAAATCAGCCCAAATTTTTGCATACCATATTTGCCTGCGTATAAGATTACTACTTTTACGTATTTTTGAGCTTCAAAAATTGCTGCTCGTCTTATATGAAGGTGTGACAATGTTTGGTAACCTAAAAATCGTTTGAAAGTTAAGCTGTAAGTTGTGGAATTTTATGATGTTACAAGGATAGTGTTTTTCGCCACAAATCAATACAACAAGTGCCTTGTTTTTCGATAAAATTTACGATATGAAATTATAAAGCGCGTTATATTCGCGATATAGGCTACTTTTGCCTTGCAACGAAGCGTGCTTAGCTTGGGTATCAATACAACTGGAGCACATGCCTAGATCCTTTCTCGCCACACGCAACTCTCGGGCAGAGAAAACTAGGATCTTGGTACGGTACCATATAGTCCTGTGTCTAGTGTTTGGCTAGTAGGCGACAACAGCGCACAGGAATGCGATGACCTTGCAAGCAGCTGCTGCAGTCTGACATTTCCATGAAGTGCGCGGTGATCCTCAGTCCGGCACTGCCAAGTAGCGCACAGCTGCCGGCAACTAATAATGTTACCAGCCACGTCTTACAGCCGCAGTGCATTTCCTTGGCTCTTGGGTGCCCGGTGGGCATCTGTAGCCAATGTTATTAGTTTGTGTGTCCCCTATAATTTTTATATTCTGGTAATAAATGCATTAAAATATTTCAATTAAGTATTTATGTTTCTGGTAAAGGAAAAAAATATGTTTTGCCAAGTAATTTCAAAAGTAATGACTAACTTTTTTTCAAGATTTTGTACCTTAAAAACTGGGGTCATTCATCCTTTACGCCAGCAAATATGGTACATGCTGTTGAAAAAAAATCATCCTGTCATAGTCTTAAATAAGTTCTATATTCAAAGGTAAATACAGGGGGACTACAATGAAAAATGTCGCTAAAAATTCCGCAAAAATGTCGCTAAAAATTCCGATTTCATTTATTGTGCAGTGAAGCTGAAGCACCAGATTTCAACCCCCATAACAAGCATTGTTTTTTCATTGACACCTTGCATGCTGCAAAATAACATTTCTAACGGCCAGTCACTTACCCCAAAGAGATCCTTGGTAATCAGAGCCAATCTGGTATTGTAGTCCGTCACACTGTTCAACTTCGGGTTTCCATGCAGAACAAAGCTGAATATGTCCAGGAAAAACTTCAGAGAGTACTGATACAGGAAATGGATCTGGTTCAAACTGTCTGTGGTGAAGTATATGTTGCTGCATGCCTGTAGCAAAAAAATTCCCAAAAATTTTTTTGGCATACAAAATAAGCATTTAATACAAGGGACCCAACATTTACCTATGTACAGTGATTGAATAAGTGGAAATCTGAAATATTTGTTGCTCACCGCTACGGCTATCAGGTCCCTTGCTATTATCGACACCAATTATGTTTGCGCATGTAGTACTACTACTGGCCTACCTTAAAATTACAATGTAATGAGAATAGTTAACAAAACTTGTAAACATGTTACTACCTTAGCACGATTTGTAAGTATTGAAAAGGGATGAGCTGGTTAAATCAGTAGTACCCCCATCATTTTTGATGGACTATCACATTTTAAAACAAAACAACTTGACTTCTAAAAACTAAAGTCCTTTAGCCATTTACAATTTTTTTCTGAAATTTACAGTATTATCCAGTAACGTATAGTAAGTGGGAGGGTTGAATGTAAAATGGTATACACCATGATACCATATAGTAAGAAGAATGCTACTGTGCTTTGTTAAATACATTGAAGGCAAAATCGTTTACTGCCAATCAAATATTTTTTTTTATTAAAAATTATAAATATTTTTTTATTGCAGAATGTTAGTTCCACACAAGCCATACAGTCTCTCATATATAAAGTAAGTTCAAACCCAGTCTGAACAATAGTTGGATATGTAAATATACAGCCTTATTGAACTTAAACATTGTTTACCTGAGACAATGGCATGTACTGCTGCGAAACAGTTTCAATTTCTCTGATAACTTTATCAGTCTCTTCCACTTTTTTGCTAATATCAGCAGCCTCATGTTTCAACGTTTCCAGGGTAGTTATAACACTGTCATCATCCAAAATCTTGCCCTTTGCATCATTCAATGCCTGCAAAAGTGACTTCTCCAACTGTCTCAACCTCAGGTGGAATTCACCTGAAACATGACATGAATTAAAATAATTAACTCCTAACCATAACCAAAATATCAGTCAATGTGAAATGTACAACAAAACAAATCACTTAAATACAGCAACATCTCTATTTGTTTAGGTAGGTATCAACCCTAGCTGTGTTAAAATTCTCAAGACTTAAAAATGTATGCAGAAAGAAGCTGAATTTTACAGCCTTTTATTGACAACTATACCACAGTACAGGAAATACTCAAAAGTATGTACAAGGCCAAATCACGAAAATTTTAACATGTGACCAAAGTCACTAATCTCAACACATAGAAAATGTTGACTGCCATTTGATGGCCAGTGGTTGCTAACACTTCTCATTCACATCTCCCAGATGATACGTCACATTGAGTCTACTTTAAGAGTATGCGAACATTTGAATATTTAAACTCTAACTGAACCCAAAACTGTTTGGGTTTGTGTTGGCAAAGTTCGAAGTTAGTAAGGTGACAATATCGCAGCATACTGTGTAACAATTAAAATTGCCAATTTTAAAATTGTGAAAACTTTAACGTATTTTGGCACGTACATGCCACACACCCTACGTACCATATTGGCCTGAATATAAGATAATACAATACTTTATCCAAGAAACGTAATTTGTAAATACAAGGGTCATATTATAATTGTAGTGTACTATTTGAAGTCACATTTTCAAAACGCATACAAATATTCTAAAATATGTAACGACAGTTATTGCACAGTATTGTACAGTATTATTTTACATATTTTACATGCCACTTTCATTTAACACTGGAATGATAAAAAGTACCACAATAAAAATTTTAATGGTATAATAAAACATAAACAAACAAACTACTTTCCCATGTTTCATTAGCATCATAGAAATTAACATACATACAGTAGTAAATTCTAATCTGGAACTACATGAGCACTAACCACATCACAGCAATGTTGTATTTATCTGACCACAAATTATAATACTAAAGAGGTACAATGGTACATCAACCAAAAAAAAGGTGAGAAACATAATTATGATGCATGTTTTATAGTTGCAGCTGTCAAATATTCATTCTCATAAATATTCTCCTCAGGTTAAGCTTCTTTGCTTATTATCGCTATGTATAATGGACCACAATCGTTACCATCATGCAGCATTGTCTAACAATAAACATACAAAGTTTACTGAACTGAGACATTGTACCAACTGACCATTCTTCACGTTGTCCAGTTTATCATTCCCTGTTGTACTGTGAAATTCTTCAATTTCTGAAGTGATAGTAAAAATAGAAGAAAATTACATTGTAGGTGTAGGAAAATTTTGTAACAAAATGAATTATTGTGAGAATGAACACGCAGCAGTATACATTTTTTAAAGATTCAGTTTGAGTTCAAATAGACTACAGTTCGAACAAAAAAAACACAGTGGTTTGCACACCCCTAGCATACGTACACCGAGCCATGTGATCATGAAAACTATTTTTGTCTTTATGACAAATTGCATTACACTGTACAGTTCTGCAACTCCAATACTTCTCTGCAAGGTAAGTAACATGAACATACATGTCACAACTATTTGCAGGTAGCACTTGTTACAGTAGCAATCAATTTAAGTCTTACTATTAAATAATTTTTTCAGAAAAATTTACACAAAAGGTAAAAAAACTATGAGAACATATGGTCTGGTCATTACTGCATTCTGAATAGTCTCATCTGGAAAAAATGGATTATCTGTATCCGATATCCATACTTCTTTTTGCTTTCTTTTTTATGTGATATAATCATTAGTAATAGTAAATTGTTGCAACTGTAAAATTTAGGAAAATATTATTTTTACACCCTTGCATTTTTATTAAGATACCCATTAAAAATGGTTTATCCAAGTATTTTTTAATATTAATTTATTGTTGATACTCTTTACTTAAGCCTAAAGCTCTGTGGTTTAAAGGTAGGTTGATTGTAGCTGTAGTTTAGCTGACCAAACAGCAGTTGGAAGATAGCGGTAGCTCACACCAGGAGGTATGTAGAGTCCACTGCCACTGCGGTAGTCAGTAAAATCTTGGCGGTACTTTGTTTGCTGTGCAGATGGAACAATGTCCGGGCTGTTTACTTTACTGGGCAGTCGTTAGCCAGGGACCATCTGGAGATTTCAGTGGAAAAGTGCTTGTCTGGCATTTCTGGACAATTTCCACATATGACTTCCCCGTCCTACCTTCCCTCCCCCTTCAGAAATGTCTGTGTCCACGTCCAGAGGCTACAATGACCCACTCTTGTGTAATTTCCTTCGCTGCAATTTTTTTTCTCCAAGGGTGATAACCGCGGGCTGGCCACAGCTGGGACTGTGACATAGGAGAGGTTGAGAGTAGACGAGCACCTACAAGAGAGCAAGTGAGAGATCGCTTGGGGGAAATGTCCATTTGGCAGGCGCTTGGAGGGAGGCCCTGCCTGTAGGCTGATCGATAAGTGACGAGTGAAGGTGAGGGGAAGGGGGCAGTGATGATTAAAACTTCAGGTTGGCAAGATGTCTGTGAGGCAAAGGATGGGACGCTGGGCGAGACGACGTAACAAACCTATCAGTTAAGTACAAAATGTTCTCTTTCTTTTTTTTTTTTTTTCTATAGAGTATTTATAATTGTAGTTAGCATGAGAAGGTGAGCAGTTTGAAGCTGGGAGTTAGAGTTGTCGGAGCCATGTCGTGAAGGGAAGCAGGTCGTTTGGGTGATATTACGTGAGTCGAGTACGGGCTTATTGAGTTGTGTGTGTTGGGTCAGTAAAATTGAGTTGTGCAAGTGTAATTATGTTGTAAACCCTTCTTAGGTTTTATTCCTTTTGCCATAGACCTTGGATGTCATCTTAAAGACATAAATTTTTGTGAGATACCTGTTGGTTCAGTTTTCAGAGTTTTTCTTTTTTTAATGTGATAGTTGATCAGCCAATTTACTGGCATTAGTTATCTTGGCCCACCCACAGTACTTTCACTGGAAGACCTGTATTCTATTTTTTTGTCTGAATTTAATAACTCCAGTTTGTAATTGTTAAAGAAAATTTGTAACCTATGTTAATTTATTTATTCCTGCTGTCATTTTAAATACTTTAACAAATTGATATGATGAAAATCCTTGAAGAAAAGTCCAACAAGTCCAAAAAAAAAAAAAAAAGTCTTTGATGGCAAAAAAACTCTAAGGAAAAGTTTTAAGAACGTCAAAAAGTTCTAACAACAAAAAGCTCGCAAAACATGGCCAGCAAGTATTTATAAACCTCGGTCGTGCCTTCCAGAACCTCAGATGATTTACCCCCTGGAATGGTCAGCATTGATCATTCCAGACTGGCGCAACATTTTCTCTCTTGTGTCCCACAGGGCATTCAGTAGTCAGCTATGTTTGACGTCACGGGAGGGGGTACTGTCTGGGATTGGACCGACAGAAATGTGTTTCTACACAACCTGCCTGTGCGTCTGCCCTGGTAATGTGGGACAGGGGA